>JAQBSW010010194.1:0-5000 GCA_029291075.1 Eudiplozoon nipponicum
GCTTACACACCGCAAAATATTGAGTTCAAATCTTAAGGAATGACGATTTTATTTTCGTCAGAGATCAACTCGACTGTGTATGTGATACTTCGTTTAAAAAGTTTGTAAACCAAATGAAAATGTTGGACTGTGTATACATTTTAGGTCAATCATTTTTATGAATTTACAATTTTTCTTTGAAAAAAAAATTTTGGAAGTATAAATTTATTATAAACTAGGCAGGTAAAACACGGTTTAAAGTGCAATTAACTGAAATGGATTGGACGGCACATGAAAAAATACCGTGCTGTCCCAATTTGCCAAATGAGTAACTTGATACGCAATTTATCCTACAGATTAAAGAAAATCTGTTCTGAAGTACGATGTCAAGAGCTAGCGGTGCCCAAAACAACTTTTTTGTAAAACGCATAGCACGAAAATTTCTATAAAGGATACATGAAACATAAACAAAGACACAAAATTCAATGAAGTCTTACGAAACAATCAGGCAATATATGTTTGTATATCTTTTGAAGGGGACACATCATCTACAATATTTACTCGATGAATTAAAATAGCAGTGACTTCTCGCAAGTCAATTACACATTTTATGTTTTTAGTACACGAAAACACTTTATAATATTGATATGTTCACCTGACTCTTAATAAACATAAATGTTCCTGTACAAACTAAGCATTTTAAAATGTTGAAAAGGCAATTCATTCGGTTGATCGGTTTTTATCTTTGTTCTGGACAGTACCTGATGCGTACCCAATAAGGAGGAAACTGATCTTCTAGATGAATAGCCTTTTTCAAACTATGCAATACTTCGTTTATTCTGACAAATTTATGTCATAAAGGGTCAGGTGTTTATACCAAGATCGCATCCTTGATTAAAGTTACGTGTATTTTATTTGCAAATATGTTTGAATAAACCATCAAATAAGCATAAAGAAGGGCATGATACGTTCACTTTTGTTAACCTACTTCAGTGAAACAAATTTCGTCAATCCGAATATTTCGATTTAAATAATTGCGTATGTGGGATAACATTTCCATAATTAAGGAAATCAGTTTGTCATGCCCATTGTTTAAATGAAGCCACAGATCACGGGAATTACATTTTGGTGCAAAACAGGCATATGAAAATATTACTCCAAAAAGCGAGTACTTCACCGGATGGCATAGCCTCAATCATAATTTATTGTGGTTTGCTATAATCAATACAAAAGGTGTGAACAATTTAAATAATTATTTTATGTTTAAACGTAAATCGTGCGCAACAATTTGCCATGGTTGTTCATTGGTAGAATTAATAATCGAAACGGAGATGAACGTCACGTTAATATAAACAGGTTGCATAACCCGTTCGTGTACAATTTGCTTCGCGTGGTTTAAAAACATGAAAAATAAATTTCATTGATTATAAAAGAAATAATTATTGGAGAATAAAATTAAGTTCTTAATTACATCAAAATGAATCATTTTGTGAATAATTATGAGTCCTCCTTATAAATATGTACTGATAATTAGTGAAATTTACGAGAGAGACAGTGAGAGAGAGAGAAAAAAAGAGAACCTCGGTACTATGAGCATATGTATCAGGATAACTTACAAAAGTGAGGAAAACTTAACATCTACACTATACCATTATGGAAAAGTCAGTTTTAGGTAAAGGCAACATCAGCGATAAATCCTCCTTGCGGGTTTCACTGTATCACGTCATAAACAAACCAAATCCCGCAGCTGACTTTGCCCTACAATGAAGAGAATGTTACGAAGTTGATTCTACTAGACATTTGCAACAAGATCGCCACTGAGCTCGATTTGATGCCATATCGCGAACGGTTTCTACCAAGAACTATGACGCGTACGTGGACCCTATCCTGGCAGACGAATGTGTCCTACACAATCCAATTTGGATGTAAGTGACTTCACCGGTTTCTGACATGTGAAAATCGGTCCACCTTGGTCCTTACGCCAATCTGGTGCTAGATGAGAGAACAGAACTGTACTGGGCAATCGAATTGAGGGATTACGCAAAACGTGACACAGCCAACCAAGTTGATGGAGCCTTATTTGTTTTTCCTAACGAGGAGCACTTGTTGGAAGATCCAAAAATATGTCAACGTGTGTCAACTTTGGTTATTCATTTTTGGTAACCAACGCGTGCTATGCTTCTCAAACAACGAATGTCGAATGCCTGTAACAATACGAATGACGGAATTCTGGCTATGACGCAGATGTTGGAAAATATGGACGCATTATTAAACCAAATGTTGCATTTTTTCTTATCTATTGTCGATTCCATATTCAGATAGAAACGTTCGACTTATTTAATCAATGAACAACAGCTCTCAGTTCAGTTGTAACTTTTAATGAAAATCGTAGAATTGCAAATGGGGCATAACCTGTTCGAATCTCATTAACGGGCCTGACGTCTTCGGACAAGCTGAGCACTAGGTCCGCAGCCAAATTCCAACATAGGATTTGCACCTTACACACTTTGCTTCAAACAATTAATTTGAAATAAAATGATATAACATTGCTTTAACACAAGCCTATTTGAGCGTGCTGTATTTTGTGTAATTTAAAGCTAAACTCGAGCTACTGAAATGTCATAAGTCGCTTGTACAAATTCAGACTGCAAACGCAGCAAAAGACCAACTGCAAAGAGATCAAATGTGGCGCTCCGCCTTGAATATTGGTCAATCCGCGATTACAAGCAACGTTGACATGAGTCATCTTCGTTTGAGCAGAGAAGACTTTCACTTCCTTCTAACACGAATAACAAGTTAGTGATCATAAATTAACATTGTGCCGTTTGCATTTCCACTAACATGAATGTGCTTTTATGTTCAACTGGCAGCCTTTTTATTTTTTGTGAAATTGATGTCGTTTTTTAGGTGTGCTACAGCCGTAACCCGTGATGAATAATCACTTTGTTTGCATAAACCTGCATGGAATTTAGCTTAACATAATAACTACTTATTAAAGTTTTAATATGTACGGAAATAAGGTGGAGACCGCGAAGTGCTCTGTGATGGGCCAATCGAAAAAGGAAAAATGAAGTCATTATTAAGGCTACAATATGGAAAATCTGTAGTGCTTTTCCGATTTCACAATTTTACAACACTAACTGATTAACGACACTCTTTACGCATCAAACTAGTCTTATTTCGCTCTGTGCTTATAAAATATGCTTTTTAGAGCATTTTAAGCAGTTAGGATATTTTAAAAATAATTAGATTCTGATATTACAAAATTCTCCGATCTGCTGCAAATATTAATTACACGTAACCGCTTATTTTTCAATGCTGCTCTAAAATTACCATTAATTAACTTAATTTGAAATGGTCATCAATAACTCACAATAAAAGTTTAAAATGTTTGGCGGATATTTTATCTTTTTCATACAATGTTATTAGTTATTTGATGAAATGAATTGCACTAGAAAAAATAACTCATTTATCTGGGCCGTAATACTACCATTTTTTAATGTAGTTTTTACTATTCACTTATATTTTCACACACCTATCACTCAGTAACAATAGATAACATCTTCTTTCCCAACGAGCAATCTATATTGCTTGAATATAGTTGGCAATCATTGGGAGATATTACACACGTGGTATCTTAGATTTGCAAACAAGAGAGTAATCGTTAAATTTTTGAGCGCAACAGATTGTGTCCATCGGCGCTTGAGTTGCACTCGGTATTATAGATTCATATAATAGGTTCATATTCGACGTCTTGGAGAAAATCCGATTTCGTATTCCTAGGCGATATGCATATAACCGGGACATACAATGTTAATAACCAGTCATTCATAACGAATGAAATGCTTCATCAATTGCACAAGATTTTTCGTGAATACGCTTAATTGGTTTTTTTGGTAGGCAATTTAACACGTCAAAGTTTTACTCACCGCTTGATTGGCAGTATAATGTACTTGTCGATTTCAGTTTATTCGCTGATGTGAATAAACACTATTACCTTTTCCAAGAAGTTTTGCCTGTAGCTTAATCAAGCGATTTAAATATTCGGTTTTACAAATATAAATTAAATTGTACTTGGTCGGAAAGAAAAAAAATTAAATGATTAATAATTTAAGATATTTAGAAAATGTACGCTGATTGACTAACTTTGTGTAACAGACGTTTCTGAAGATCTTCCCGCTTTCACAGACTGGATGCGTTTTGCTTAAAAAAAGAAATTTTTATCTATCGTGTGTATTACTAAGGTACATATTTAACCGGTTCCGAATAAGTTTTCTTATACATATTTAAATTTGCTTAGGCGCGATCAGGTGAAATACCGTTTTGGATCAGGAAATATGTGGCTTCAGTTTTGTTCTCGTCTGCCATTTTGGTGAACCAATTCTCATTATCTTCAAGCCAAATTGGGCGTAGCTTGTAATCGCAACATCTATCTTGAGCCTGTTGCAATAATTGCTTCATTTCACTTGGTCCGCTCAACATTTTTTTTCTTCAAATGGTTTTTATCTTTCTATTGGAAATCAGCTGTTGTTCAATAACGAATTAGCGCTAAGCAGAACTTCAAAATAGGCTCAGTTGAAATTCTCACTTAAAAAATTGATTAGAATAATTCAACGAACAGCAATAAGAGCAAAACTCATGCCATTTGGAAACCAACTGACAGTTAGAAATATGTGAAAGGCGTTCTGTCACCACATATTATTAGAGCCCAATTTAGCGAAAAAATATTGTGCGTTACTGGTGGAAAAGGGGAAACGATGCAACAAGCAAATTGTTACACTTGCAGGCTCCAGCATGATAAACTTCGTCTTTTGAAAGGTGATTTACAATTCTCCGAGACATCCACCAGACAATAGTAGAGCAACACTTCATTTCAATTGCTAGCCAATTAATTAGAAGCATTATTATAAAACATTGTAGCCGTTTGAAAATTAATCGCTTTTTAAAACACGCAAGTTGTTTTTGTGTGTCAACGTGTTAATGTGTGCGTTTCTTTGTGCTTTTCTTCGTTGATTTATCAC
>JAQBSW010010194.1:10000-25342 GCA_029291075.1 Eudiplozoon nipponicum
CAGAAAGCGCCTTCTGTTGTCTGCAATTTTGTAAGCATCCTGAAAACTGCTTAATTATATAATTGGTATACTTCAATAAATAATCCTTTTATTTGTGAGCATAATGCTGTTTCTTAGATACTAAAAGATGCCTAATATTTTATTTATTAATTACTTATTTAGTCAATAAATGAAGCATAACAAATATATATTTTAGCACTGTCTGAACTAGACCGTCAATGCTGTCTGATTTTGCTGCTACAATTATAATCAAATTTTAATTTTTAATTAATTAGCAAGTTATTTAAATGATATATAACATATTAAATCTTTCTTTTAACGCTGATTAAACAAAATAGTCAATGTTCTACCTAGCTGCACTACTAAACCTGTATTATGATCTAAGTGCTGTCAGGGAACGAGGTTCAGGTAGGTATTATCCGCAAAAATGGTGCAGTTGCAAGTCTAGAAAGCAAAAAAGAAGGAGTTGACTAAAGAAAGACAGGATAGATACAAAATATTCGTCCTATTTATTGCATTAAAAAATATGGCATGGAGACCCCAGAGATGTCTTCTTTCGCGATGTATCTTCTAGATCGCTCCTCTTAGCTAATTCTTCGGCGTTCCTCATGGCAGAAGAGAGAAATATGATTCTATTTCTATAAGAAGTACTTCTTTAGCATTTTAAAATTCAATTATCGACCATTACATATTAACAAATTAACAGAAATCAAACTAGTAATTAAAATTCTATTGAATATAATAAAGCTGCAACTATCTAACCTAAAATTGCTATTCCTAGCTATTAACTAATTGGACACTAAAAACGGTAATCTTGAGAAATCAGCCAAACTCAGACTCAGAAAAGGCGGCATTTAACAATAAAACTCCGTTTAATTAGGACGTTGTTTCTTGTAGAACAACGGAAGACTTTTAAATGATTCTTAATTGACTCTTCAAAGCAAAAAACAACCGACGTCTTCTAAGCAAAACTCATTTGTGTTTGTTGTAATGTAGCCGTTAATGACGACCTCTAGTATTATTTATCCATACATATGCATAAGAAATCAGACAGCTTTTGGGCGATTAGTTTTGCGTTCTATAACTGGAATAAACATATAGCCAACATTGAAGTGTTGTCTTATCCGAAAAATGAAATAGCAATTTTTATAATCAAGGTTGCGGTTTTGATATAAACACCTGACCCATTAATTACTTACGTATGTCAGCATAAACTAAGAATTGTATAGTGTAAAAAAGGCAATTCATCCAGTAGACCAATTCCGTCCTTGTTGGGAACTCATCTTGTACTGGCCAGAATTTGCCGCGGACAGGACTCGAACCGGGGCACGTCTGCTTCGGAACCTGGTGTTTATATCAAGACCGCAACCTTGATTATAAAAAAATGATATCACCACCCGCGCAACCAATGTTCGTTTAATGAAATAGCAAACAAGATTATGCTATATATATGAGCAGCCATTGGTATATATTTGCCAGCTATTCGTTTGATGCTACCTACTAAACACTAACTTTAATCGAGTGCGAAATGTTAGAAGCATTCGTGATAAGTGAATTGCAGTCTGATTTAGGCTAACAACAATAGCATGTAGGAACGTTGAGACTGATTAGGTTGTGGTTTAATGCGGAAACTGTCTCCTACTGATGAGTCTCCAGTAAGCACGAAACGAATGTGCATGAGATTATACTTTCCATTCATGCTGTCTTTGGTTATCCTTCTGGTCACAACTGAACTAATTTGTTACTAGGTTCGCAACACCTAATACATACTTGCATATATATTAGCTCTCCGCAACAAGCAGTATTTAACTGTTATATATTGAATTCAATGATGTCATGCTTACCGCGAAATGTGATAACTGATATCGATCAAAACAAGAGTGTATGGATTTACTGGAGTAACAGGTGTTCAGAAATATTTGTAATTCTCAATTTCGGTGAACTTTAGCATAAATTGATATCCATCAGGTTGGTATCATGTACCGACTTGGAACCCATAGTGTTAGTACCATGTACCTTTTCGGTACAATAATTTTGGTATCGGTTACTAACACAATAGCCATAGTGTTATCCTTAGACTCGGTATATATATATATATATATATATATATATATATATATATATATATATATATATAGATATATATATATATATATATATATATATAGATATATATATATATATATACAGTACATATATATATGTATGTATGTATGTATGTATGTATGTATTATAATGTGAGTTAGCTGGAAGTCGCATTTTCGAGACTTTATATGACGTTAGCTTCACTACTATAGGTTTGCACATTCGTCTAAGAGATTTTACCGTCCTATTATTCCTTATCCTTCACCAAAATATATAGTGGTTAAAAGGCATAATACCGGCTCCTACTGATGAGTCGCCAGTAACCTCAAACGAATGTGCATGGGATTATACTTTCCGTTCATGCTGTCTTTGGTTTATCCTTGTGGTTACAACTGAACTAATTTTTTACTAGGTTCGCAACACTTAATACATACTTGCATATATATTAGTTCTCCGTAATAACCAGTATTTAATTTGAAAATAAAAATGTCAAGTGGCAAAAGTGTCGTTTTAACTGCTCCATTTATACTTGTTGTTAAATCTCTTAAGCATAACTTGATTTTTCATTAGGTAAGTGTATTTCAAATTGGTTTGTGTATTTATTTGCATGTGTTCGCACATCGAAGTGAGATTACAGTGATTTAATAAAAAATACAGACGACTCACTAGATAAGCGTACGTCATGACTGTGTGTATGTGTTCTTGGTTTACCTGATTATCGGGTTGCGATCCGATTTGTTTGCATCTACTGTCATCCTGGTTTTTGTTCCATAATTTTCGATATCCAGATACGGATATCTTTTTCAATGGAAAGCTCATCACAATAAGTTGACAATCAATATGTCAAGTGGAAATATTAGTTGAAACTGCCCCATTTATACTTGTTGTTAGATCTCTTAAGCATAAAATGCTAGGAACGTGTCTGTCAATTTGGTTTGTGTATATGTCTGCAAGCGTACGCCATGTCTGTGTGTATGTATTCTCGTTTGTTTTGGATTGAAGAGTAATCAACTATTGCACGTGTACACTCATCCCAGTGAAATGACAGCGATTTAGCAACATCTGACTAATCACTAGATAAGCGTATGCCACCTCTGTGTGTTTGTGTGTGTGTGTGTGAGCGTTTGCTTAAGACTGAGAAATAATCTGTTACATGTAATTAACGGCACGTGTTACAGAAATTCACATGAAACTAAAATGATAACTGTCATTTCCTAAATGCACACGTCAGACCTATTTTTACACGTACTGTCCTAAATGAAGTAATTACGAGTGGCATCCTGGAGAGGAGGGGGCAAGATACTGTGAATAAAGTAAATAATTTAGAGTTAGCAAAACGGAAAAGTATTCTATTAAGGTGGATAGTTAAAATAAAAATAAAAAGGGGGTCGTAAAAGAAGTTGAAAATTGTTTGATAAAGAAAGATGCAAATAAAAGTTTGTTAAAAGATGCTATACTAACAACAGAACGTAAGATAAAAGATAATATAAGATAACAAGCAATCAAGGATGAAATAATAAGTTCATCAAAAATAAATTAGGCGATATTGAATTACTCACTCTTCACCTCTATAAGTTAATATTAGTCCAGTGTTCTTATTCTTTTACTTGAGCGAGTTTCTGATTCGTGCAATCTTCGTTTTCTACCATTATTTAGTGCTGTATTCCAAAAAGGACCTACTGATTTTTCTACGGCTGTTTCATTTATTATGTCATTTCTCGATTTAATTTCGATGGATTCTCTAATCAGTCTGGTCAATCTGCTACGGCTACAAATTGATATACGTCTGCACCCATCCCAATTAATTGTGTGTCTTGTCTCTACTGTATGGCGTGCAAGATCTGATCTATTAACATGGGCATACTTGCATGCGGTTTTATGTTCTCCTCTTCTAACCTTAATTGGGCGCATGGTTTCACCCACATACATCAGGTTACAGTCGTTACATGGAATTTCATATACTTCTGATGTGTCTAACGGTTCTATTTTCTCCTTTTGGTTGGGAAGTTTAATACCCAGGGTAAGGGTCTGTTTTAAAATAGTACGTATATTGTATTTTGCTGCTACCATTTTGATTTTCCTACTTAGTTTAGAGTCAGGTATAACCATTACCCTCCGGTCATCTTTTGCTTTATCTGACTTCACTTACTTCCAGTCATGATTAAATTTAATTATAACGCTCATTATAGTTGCTTCAATAAACTTTAGAGGATACCCATTAGCACTGAATATTTCTCACAGTCTACCTAATTCAATATCTCTATTTTTTTATCTGTTAATCTTAAGCTTCTTATTATCAACGATTTTAAGATACCGATTTTCATTCTATATGGATAATTTGAATTGAAATTAAGATGGATACCTGAGAAAGTATGCTTCCTATAAACACCCGTTCTAGTTTTGTACTATTTCTAATTAACGTGACATACAGAAATGGTTATTCGCCACATGATACATTTCTAAAGGTAAATTTCAGTTCGTTCACCTGATTTGCTACGTTTAAGAAATTTATCAGTTTATCCTCCCCGTGATTCTAAATAACTAATATATCATCCAAATATCGTACATACAATTTAGGATTTAGGGGCGTTATATCTAAGAGAGTCTTCTTCATGTAATGCATGAAGATATTAGCTATTGGAACCGATAGTGGTTGCCCCATTGGAACACCTCTAATCTGCTTATAAAATGCATTCCTAAATTTAAAATAAGTGGAGGACATACATACGTACATCATCTCCATGACGTGTCTTATCGTCATTTTGCTTCCTTCCAATATTACTGGATGATCAACCAGGAAACGCTGAAAATAGTCTAGTGCTTTAGGTACTGGTATATTGGTGTACATTGACACCACATCTAAACTCGCCAATCTATCGTTTTCATTAAGCTCACATTTATCTACAATCTCAACCAAATGGTATGAATTCATCAAAGTATTGTCTAAGAAGTACGAATATTTCTTTATTCTATGACATAGAAACTTAGACATTTTATATGTTGGAGAGTGTTGGACATTAACAATAACTCTCAAAGGGTTGCCTGGTTTATGTATCTTTACTAAACCGTACACTCTAGGAGGAGTAATCAATTACTGCACGTGTACACTCATCCCAGTGAAATTACAGCGATTTAGCAACATCTGACTATTCACTAGATAAGAGTATGCCACGTCTGTGTGTTTGTGTGTGTGTGAGCGTTTGCTTAAGACTAAGAAATAATCTGTTACATATAATTATGGGCACGTGTATCAGTCATTCAAGTGAAACTAAAAGGATAACTGTGATTTTTTATTTCCACAAGTAAGAAGCTGTAAGTTATTTTGAAAATAAATTTAAAAGAACCTATTAGTTAGATGACATATTGGGCAAAAGCTATTTTGTCAAATTGTTCGGAAAGATGTCCAAGAAATGGCAGAGTTTTGAACATTTAAATGTGATTCCCTTCTATAAGAGTTAACTTGTATCAGGTGAAGTATAATATTGTGAACATTTTATGATAAATTTCCAATATGATTTCCTGCAAATAGCGACTGCAATTATGTAGTTGGTTAAATCCTGTTTGCTGCGAAGAACTAATATATATGCAAGTATGTATTAGGTGTTGCGAATCTAGTAACAAATTAGTTCAGTTGTGAGCAGAAGGATAAACCAAAGGCGGCATGTTCGGAAAGTATAATCTCATGCACTTTCGTTTCGTGCTTACTGGCGACTCATCAGTAGGAGCCGGTATTACGCCCTTTAACCACTATATATTCGGTCGAAGAATGTGGAATAATAGGACGGTACAATCTCCTAGACGAATATGTGAACCTGCAATAGTGAAGCTAACATCATATGAAGTCTACGACAATGCGACTTCAACGTTAACTCACACTATATAATATATATACCGAGTCTGTAAAGGATAATAACATTATGGCTATTGTGTGGGTAACCGATACCAACATTATTGTACCTAAAAGGTTCATGGTACTAACACTATGGTTTCCGAGTCGGTACATGATACCAACCTGATGGATATCAATTTATGCTAAAGTTCGCCGAAATTGAGAATTACAACAATTTCTGAACACCTGTTTCTCCAGTAAATTCATACACTCTGGCCTTGATCGATATCAGTTATCACATTTCGCGGTAAGCATGACATCATTCAATTCAATATATAACAGTTAAATACTTATTCAGACCATTGTTGACCTGGAAAAATTAACTTGCTTAGCTGAATCAATGTTAAGTAACTGTGTAGCAATTAAGCGCATGAATAAATTGCTTAAAAAGCCGTGAAATTCCGTAAAAAGTATGCATTTGTATCTTAAAATGGTAGATTAATTAATACAATGTTATTTTTACAGTCAATCACCCATTTTCACAAACACTATTTGTTGAATTACTGCCACAATGTGGGTGGGTTTGTGATGCTTGATGGGTCGCTGTAAACGGGCAAAAAAAGTAATAAACATGATCTGTCGGAAATTACAAATTAAGCGGTTTATGCACCAAATAGCTAGATTACCTGTGGTGGTAAATTTCGGCATGCCATTCGCAAGACGGTGGTCTGTATTGGATTTAGTTCGCAAGGTGTGCGTGCCTGTGTCTTTGTGAATGTGTTTGTCTGCATATGAATAGAGCAGTAACGCAATTTTTTTTAAAACAATGTTTTAAATAATGATGTTTTGTTAGCTTCACATTGGAATAATGAGAAGTTCTTCTCCGTAGTGCAATTATTTATGACTGGAATGATCGGATATGGGAAATGAAACGGAGATATACATATACTCTTTTACATATGCGCCTTCATATATATAAATAAATAAATAATATATATATATATATATATATATCTACATTCATTTCCCATGTCTGATCATACCAGTCTAACTACACTATATATATATATATATATATATATATATATATATATATCTCTCTGTGTCTATATATATTTAGGTCATTACAAAAGAATCATAGAAATGCTCAAAGTAGTAAATCAATACCATTTGTTTTTTACATAGTTTACTTTATCAGTATATAATTATTTTATGCATAAATATTTGTAATATCAATGTACTTTGGCGTCAATAACATCACTTACACGCCTACTCGCTGTTAATGGCGACGCTTCTCTGGATTGCCAAAGCTTTCCCCATTTCACCTGTTTATAACACAATTTTTCCTTTCAATTTTGTGATCTCAATATGGGCGGTACACCACGTCTAGGGCCGTGCTTGCCTTAAAAGCAAGGTGCCATGTTAAATTATGATCTTGATCTGCGGAATTTATCGATCGTCAAATCCGTGAACGTTTTCTTCCCCCAGCTTATCACGGTTGTCTAGCTGCAATTAGGTGATCAGGAACCTCCGCTATTTGGCCTGTTCTATGGTTGTTGAACAAACGCATAATAACGTGCTCGTAGATGCAACTATTAGGTACATGTAATATCAATATGTTATAGAGAATGACCAAAAAGATGGGTCAGATATTGGAGCAGACAAACATACCTTAGGGAAGTTAAATACAAAGAATGTGGATATCACATTTGCCAAAAATTGCATTCTCTGTGAGTATGGTGTTAACTATGAAATGGAGTCCCGAAAATCTGTAACAAAATTGTCAATTGTTTTAAAATTGTGTTGTCGGAGTGCTAGCTTCATATTTTCCAATGCCACGTTTTTCGTACGCGGGTAGTAGCTTTGCACGGGCAGTTTCACAAAGATCCGATTGATCACAATTTCCCATTTTGTTTTAAGACTAATTGGCCAGAAGATGGAAGTGGGATTTAACTTCCGAAACATCGCCAGTAAACAAATATGTGATAGAACCGCATTTCCATTAGGACGAATTTGGAAATTGTGATCAATCGAATCTTTGTGAAACTACCCGCGTAAGCAAAAAAAATTCACAATTTCTTGTTTCAACAACATTTTAAGATCAGCAGTTTATGGACGGCTTCACAGTGATGGGATCAGTGAAAACCCATCAATTATTGAAATGAAGAAGTTGCAAACCTGGAAGGGTAAATTTAATCAAGATTTCACCAAGTGCTATCAGTTGTCCCGCAATCTTCAATTGTGGAGTCAACTTCAACGATGACAGCACTGCGCAACGAACAAATCCTTTTAAGAAATGATAGAATTTCACACCTAGTCACGTCATATTCACTCATTATAGTTATGCATTTTATTATAAAAATATAAATTTATCAACATGTATAATGCTAAAACAGATGAAATTACAACAAAATTGCGAGACAGTCGGTCATGCTCAAGTATTAGATAGCCTATACTATGAATTTGTGGCTAGAAAATCCATCAACAGATTAACCGATTTTTTATGAGAAAGTTTGCATGCTTTTTAAACTAGTTTGCATTTATTAACACGTAGATAGTTATAGTTATAAAAAGTTTGTATGTTTTTAATTACAACTATCTTACCATTTACGTGCGCGTAGACAAAAATTGCTTTCCTTAGTTAGTTATTACTGAAAATTGTGTGTAGTTTGCGACAGGTTGGCTCAGTTGTTAAAGCACCAGATTCCGAAGCAGGTTCAGGCCCTGTCCGAGGAAAAATTCTGAACAGTACATAATGAGTTCCCAATAAGAACAAAACCGGTCTACTGGATGAATTCCCTTTTAAATATTATAAAATTCTTAGTTTATACTGACAAATATATATATAACACGTTCGCAACCTTAATTATAGTAATTTTATCCTTCTTCTCACTTGGAAATGGTACTATGGACATGTATATGCGAGCAAGCTAGCACGGACTCATTCATATCTAAGAAGTATTATTGAGATGGCTATAAATTTCGTATTTGCTTCTTAGTTCAAACACTTTCTATCGGATCACTAATTGCGACAGACACGTGTACAATTTTTTTGAAATAATGAATCCATCATAAATTGATTCCTGCCGGTCATTTTTACATTGTACTATGGAGATGAGCAGGAAGAAGCGAAACGCATCAGAACGGATGAGTGAAGGCAGTCTTTTAGTCGTTTACGACTGGATAAAAACTTGACTGGTGTTAATCTTAAACCAATTAGCAACATCTAATTAATTGTTCTCACTAATGTCTCTATCATTGATGATTATATTGGATTCGTAAAATTAATGTTTTCTTACTTCATGTAAACAATAAGTACATTTTATGTGGCCAATCGGACAACATGTTTGAACTTGCGCCGTTCTCACGTAAAATTGCTATTAAGCCTTCCGTAGTCACTATCAGAACACGAAGGAAAAATTACGGAGATGAAATCGCAAAGTATTGGGAAGGTAAGGAAAAACAGGATTTCAACCCTCACCCTGTGTATTGTCGCATTCATTGTACGTGGCTAGAAATGTTAATTGCGCAACTGATATGAAGCCAAAAACAAATTATTTTACAGCTATCCCCATTCGTATACAAGTTTTACAATTAGGCAAACGTTAATTGCGTATGTTATGTTCAAGCATGTGAAATTGTTTTAAGACCAATTCAATTGTATTTAATGAGCATTTTGTATTTTTATTTTCTTTATCAGAGCACGAAGGCAAACTTACTGTAAAGGTTTTAAATGCTGATTAGATCTAGGTTCATGTGACAATTTCAAGGTTTGGTTCTAAAATTTTGATGGTTTCTTCACGCTGATTATGGTAAAATCTGGTAGACGAATCTAAGCTGTCAACAAGGCAAATAATTCGATTTATTAATTAATTATTAAATATAAAATTTACAAGTGATTAATAAATTTTTTAAAAAAAAGATCAAGTGAGAACACCATGTTATTTGCATTGGTTACAGCTCCATGTTTCGAAAGCAGCCTCGTCGTCTGTAAATTAAAGAACCCTTGTTAATCAGCTTTTATTTTATTGTTAGTACACGAAAATAATTTAAAAATATTTCGTCATTAAAACAATTCTTCATTTTAATATTTGTCTATAAATCTGTAATTTTTATTATTTAATTTATTTAATTAGTATTTTTAAATCTAGTTCATGTAGGAAAATATAGAAAAACAAAATTAATACTAGGAGAGATTGTGAAATAGGGCACTGTTCAATCAGTTATTTAAATCAAGTTTGCGAGCTTGATATAAACACCAATCCTATTATATATACATTTGTCATTATAAAACAAATAACTTATAGTAAGATTTGTGTTTTTATCAAATATGCAAACTTAATTCAAATAATCTTTTTAACTGCACGCGCAATCAATGATGGCTTTTGCGCATTTTTGAGCACATTTTGCGCTAGATTTATCGAGCTGTAGCTAGATTTAGACATTGGGATTAATAAATTGCTAAATAGCTTCAAGGTGATACCACAGTTGACGGTTGCGGGACAATTGATAGCACTCGTACGTCGGTAAAATTTCTATTTTTTTACATTTTCAGGTACACAGCTTGTTTAAAAAAATATTGATTTGTTATTATTGGTCCGAAAATATTATTGAACCTAGGTTTTTCGAATTTTTTTACGAAAATTCGGGACTTCATTTTCCAGTCGTATCTTCAGAGTTGACAATAAACTCACAGTTAAAACAATTTGTGGCATATGTGTTGTCCTAATTCAAGTCGAAGCTATTTTTATTTATTTTACTTACTAAATTATTTTGTGTCTACCCCAATATCTGGCCACAATAACTTTTCTTTTATACTCGCATTATTACATGAAGCTATCCATATCCAAAAAAAAACACACCAAAAAATTTACACGCGTAAATGTGTACTCTAATCTATTTGACATTTATAGAATGAACGTAAACTGATGTCACGACTTTTAAATTAACTTTTTCGCACGCGTAAATGGATCAAAGATTTTTCCATTTCCAGTAAACTACAGTAATCCTCAGTTACCGGTTCACCTAATCTCATTATGTTAATAAAACTGTTGAAAGAATATAGTATTAATAAAACGTTTTGTCAGGACCGAATACGAAGACTACTCTAATGAATGGTATCCGGAATAATTTTAATTTTTTTATTTAAATATCTGTGTACAAACCATATACATATCTATGTATATATAATATTATACAAATAAGCTACAAGGTGTTTATATACTATATATATATATATATATATATACATAAATATATTGGACATACGAATAAGCAACAACAGAATCAAACATTATTTACCGCGGAAATTTATTAAAAACGCATGACATCGTCAATGAATTCAGCTAACTCTGAGCAGGGCATCCAGCCCAATTGACGAATTCATCTGTTCTAATCAAAGCAAAGTCTAAACAATTACTAAGCATGCTTAAAGGTCTTCATATGAAACAATAAGTACCCAGGCTTAATATTTTAAAGTTGCCCCAAATTTATACAGTGATACCTTGAGATACGAGGTTAATTCGTTCCAGAACCGAGCTGGTAAGTCAATAGGCTCGTATCTCAAACGAATGTCTCCCATTCAAAATAACTGAATTCGATTTAATCTGTTCAGGACCTATTAAAAATACCCAACCCATTGTAAATTATGAATAAAGATATGTTTTTAAATAAAACACAAACATGTATAATTAACAGATACATAACAAAACATGAAATAAAGAAATAAAAGAGTTATTTAGCATAATTGTCTTACTTTGGAGATATACGAGTGCGGCAAACGAAGGTGAACGACAAAGAGGACAGAAGGGAAACTAATGAGGGCACTCTAGACACGTACGTATACGGAACTATTTCAGAAATTAAAAACTATTTTCGTAAATTTAAAACTTAAACAACACATTCAAATGAAAGAAAGAACTTAAAACAATGTACTTAAATTTAAATTTAAATTTCAGTCACTCGTACGCCACACTCATGTTTTTCTATCATTTCTTGCTTTCGTTCTATCGACATCATCCTCTTCTTCCTGTCATCATTGTTATTTGCATCCACTTTCTTCGGCCCCATGATAACACAAAGAAAGTATGATAATCACTTAAAAATCCATCAACAAGGAGTACAACGCACAAGGATGCACTTTGATTCAAGCGGGTAACACGTGCGAGTGAACGCGAGATGCTCTCGGATGATGCTCGACCTTGCGCTCGTATCTTGAACGAACATATGGCCCGAGCTCCGGCTCTTATCTCAAAAAATCTCGCATGTTAGGCTGCTCGTATCTCGAGATGCCACTGTATTTTACTCTACAAGCCACGAATAGCACAGAATAAAAGCAATTGGCCAGCTTCTTTGCAATCCCGAAATTCCATTGGACCAGCCTCAACGAAAATTCGATCGGATTGACAATAAACTGAAAAAGACATAGCTCTGCAAACACCATCAATACCATAATACACCGAAAATATGCGTAATCAACACCGCAATCCGCACATCCTGCGAATTTACCAAGGTAGCAAAATGAAACTGAGGGGCAAGGCGAAACGAAAGACTAATTACGAGGAAAAACATTCGCACACGTAACAGCTAACAAAGCAATCACTTTTTCATGACGCAATCCGTAAATATAGGAATGGCCAGATCTCAGATATCATTCTTCGATAAAATGGATGACTCCAACATCCTCATCATCATCATCATCATCATCATTTCCAGCCATACAAAAGTCAAGTGATAATGTTCACTGCCATATAACCATAAGGAGTGAAAAAAAATATATAAGTGATATTAGACAAATTATTATTGAGATTTACGAGATAGAGAGGGGGGAGGGATAGAGAGAGATGGAATACCTTGCTACTATGAGTAAATTTATCAGGATAACTCACTGAAATGAGGCAATCTAAATCTCTCCACAACACCATTATGGCCAAGTTAGCATTCGGGCAAGGTGACATCAGAAATACAGCTTCTTTGCGGATTTCACTGTATCACGTCATAAACAAACCAAACTTCGCAGCTAACATTGCCCTACAAAGAAGAGAAAGTTACGAAGTTGATTCTACTAGACATTTGCAACAAGATCGCCACTGAGCTCGATTCGATGCCATATCGCTAAGGGTTTCTAATCAAGAATTGTGATGCACACGAGGACCCCATCCCGTCAGACGAGTGGGTCCTATACTACCCAACAAGCATACACACACACACACACACACACACACACACACGAATACAGACACATTTGATAATATACTCACAAATCACAAAATAAACAACCAACAAGAATTAGAAGTAAACCTGAAAATCAAAATCTTTGTTATCCGTGCACATTCGTTTCGTGCTACTGGTCCTATTTAAACTAACTAGGTAAACACATTAAAGATAATTAAGATATATATATATACATATATATATATATATATATATATATATCTACGTAAACAGTATCTAGCAGTGATAATCCGTATAGTAAAGAAAATGCATAAATTTGTAATGTGTAGATACTCATAAGAAATATACAGTGTATAATTTATTAAGTTTCTATCATAACACTTGCCTATATATATATATATATATATATATATATATGTAAATCAGTCTTAATTGTTTATTTCTGCACTAAACTGACAAATTGGCATGGTGTCTATTCTCTAAACTGGAAATAGAGTTCAGCTCGTACAATAATAAATGACCCTAAACATGGCCGTGCTACATTACCTTCCGCCAAAATTGATGTCATCTTCTTGAAATTTACATCAACCTCGTTGGTGGTGTCGTGATCATATGTCTTGAGTGCGCTCTGATGCAGTCTTGCCAGTTTGCTCTTTATCCTCTGAAGTACTCATTTACTAGTGATATATCAATTTAATCCAGTACATTCATATTTTAATTCAACTAAACTTGGACAAATGGTTCGTTGGCTATTGTTAACTAATGACAAATTGGAACTACTTTCTTAGATATTTAGGTCGAAAGACACAAAAAACCCACCTAAAAGCGAATATCTGACCAAAACCTTCAACTGGTAAAAAATCAAAAATTTGCATCGAACGCGCAGCGTTCACTGCGTGGGAAATTATTTGCTTTGCCTCAATCGAATGCTCCCGGGCTCAAGCTATAATCGCAGAAATTGTGGCTACTTCTGAGGACTGCCTAATGGCAGTGACACCAGTCATGTAAATGAGTTCTATTTGCGATTAAATGCCATGTTTAGTTTGCACCGATAATATTTGTATTTATAAATAGGTATATATTTTCCGTATGAACTAAAGATTTAACAGGGTTCAAAGGTATTTCATCAAGTAGACTGGTTTCGGCAGTATTTGCTACTAATCTAGTGCTTGTCAGAATTGTTTGGGGCTCTTTGCACTACCTCTTTTGCAGTAGATGAATGCAAGACTCAGAATCCAATGTGCCTTAGTTCGATACAAGACCGCGGAAACTACTAGCAGGTACTTTTCGAATTCATAAAGAATACGAAACCGATCCAATTGATGAATATATTTTGCTACTTTTTGCAGGGTTAGTTCATATATATATATATATATATATATATATATATATATATATATATATATATATATATATATATTTATTATATCCATGCCCTTTTAATTAACACAGTATTCTTATAATTAGGAAAACAACACAAATAAAAAAGTGGATAAGGCCATTTATTTCGTGAATACTAATCATCTCTTATACAATCATACATATTTATACATTTTGGGTTTCCAATTGATTATGCTAGTGGTAACAAATCTGACTCGTTTTTACTGCTGTTTCTTGTTTTGACTATTTGGTGAGTGTGTATGCGTTTGTGTTTGTGTGTATGCGTGTTTGCATGTAAAGGTCATTCTCGCAGTATTGCGAAGTGATGTCTGGGATCTTGTCATTATTGTTTTGATAGCTTGAGAATTAACCATTTGTGCGCATTGTTCACTGTTACGTATACAAGTGCTATTTTTCCCAGTATAGTTGGTCGTTTCACCTCGTTGCGCAAAGTTTTCACGTGGTAACAACGCCAGTGTTGATTACAGTGTTAAACGCTCACATTGTTTGGAGACTTCTGTCATCGTATGCGCCTCTGTTATTTCCACTTCAGTTTGTTGCCAATCCGATTGCACGTTTGTTGATTCTAGTCGAGGGCCTGTTTGTTCTCGGCTGGATACTAGTAGATTGTTGTTGAATTTTTGCTATTCTTGGCCAGTCGATAAGGATATCATGTTGATGAAACTTTTGAATATTAAGGTCAGGTGCTTGTTGTTCTATGTAAAGGACTTCGTAGATAAATAATAATTTTCTGATTTTGCTTTATGTAGAATTGTGAAATTTGCCGAATTAACAGGGTGCCCCGTTGCCAATATATGATCGGAAATAGCTGATTTTCCTGACGGTGGCAAGCCTTTGTTAATCAATTTCTGTGG
>JAQBSW010010195.1:0-25340 GCA_029291075.1 Eudiplozoon nipponicum
TATAATGTATATCTCAATCCGCATAAGCAACCATGTGAGCTCTTCTCACCTCATGTATAATAATCGAAATATTCTTCTACATATATATTGCGAATATCTAAATAAGCATATAAGCCGCCATGTGAGTTTACACCACATCCTGATTGATACACATATCTGTTAAATATACTTAGATAAAAATATAAGCAACAACGTGAGTTTCTCTCACATCTTATATAAATCGAAATGTTCATCATAATCTGTATATATATATGTATGTGTATATATATATATATGTATATATATATATATATATATGTCACTATATGTATATATGTATATATATATATACTATTCCCTAATATAGATTTTACATAGTGTAAGCCGTTTATTTAAATATCCAGAGTTATATTTCGGTTTAATTTGAATGATTGGTTCGCGAATTGCGGCTTCTGCATATGTTGGCTCCCCGCGATTTGCGTATCATATATAGCCATAATAATACTTAAGCTATTGGTCATCTTAATCGGGACTGGCGCCATTATCACCCTATATTTATATTTTGTTGATTTTTTTATATAAATATGTTTTTTATTGTTATTAATTTAATCCCAATTAATTATTTGTATTCCAATCTATAACGGCTACTCCATATATATATATATATATATATATATATATATATATATAATAACCTGACATTTTTACGTTCCTCTATTAAAGACAATTTGAAGTTGTTAACCATGAATATATTCTATAAGACAACTTATTATTTATTTTTTACGTTATTCACTTCTTATATAAATATATAAAAATTTTATTAATATGTATAAAAACATATATATAAATATAAGCAACTTTGTGAAATTAATAAATGTATACATTATATAGTATCACGATATATATAGTAACTTTATTAGTGTATGTGTTTAATCATATATAAGCACGTCATAACGCATATCCATTGGTAACTCTGTGTACAACTTACTGAATTATGTTTTTAGAACGATAAGGAAAGAAAGAGATAGGAATTTATGACGTTCTAGGCCATTTTCAATCAATTTCTCATAAACGGGATTTCTTACTTAGGTTCATGATCAGTTCAGGTTCACCCGCTTCCCGTTTACGGACTTTTGGAAAAGCTTCGTTAAATATTGGACCTAATGATTTTTCTACCGATGTTACATTCATTACGTAATCCCAAATTTTATTTCAATTGACTCGAATTGGTCTTGTTAATCTGTTACTGTTGCATAACTCGATGAGTTTGCATCCATGCCAGTCTATTTCATATCCTTTTTGCATTGAATGCCTACTTAGATCATAACTGATTGTGTCCGTATTTGCAGGCCGTTTTCCGTTCCCCTCTTCGAACCTTTATCGGGCACATGGTTCGCCTATATACACAAGCTTAAAATCTTTGCAATGTACGCTTATTCTCCTGATGTATTGACGAGTTCTATTTTTCTTTTTGGTTATGAAGTTTATTACCTATAGTAAGCAGTTGTCTTAAAACTGTTTTGATATTGTATTTAGTTGCTATTATTCTCATTTTTCTACTGAATTTTTGAATTTGGTTCTCTTTACTTCTTTACCATCAAATCTCAGCAACATATCCTTTATTATCCCATCTTTTATAATTTGCGAATATTCTTTTATTTTAAATATTTCGTTTAATCTCATCATTTCTTATCTCTATTTTTCAAATCACTATTCTAAGACTCCTTAATATTATGGATTTAAGAATGCCTACTTTCGTTCTATATGGGCGGTTTGAGAAAAAATTAAGAATGAGTCTTTCCCAAAAATATTCTTTTACAATCTGGGTCCATTCCGTTTTATTTTTACACCCAGAAAGGGTAATTCATCATTATGATCTTTTTCTAATGTAAAATTTAATTCACAAAGCTGGTTGGCTAACTCTATAAATTTATTTAACTCATTGTCACCATGATTGCAATTTGAAACATATCCAGGAATCTCACATACTGGAAAAGAACTGCGTTAGTCAAAACGCAGATCTAGTAATTTCAATTAATCCAGTTTCACAAAAAACCTTTCATTTAAGGAACACCTCACATACAAGTTTGGCTTGAGAGGAGATTTTAACAACAGATTTTTTCAAAATACTGCATGAAATATTAGCGACCCGGAGTGATGGTGGTTGTCCCATGGGGACAAATTTAACTTAACATAAAGTAGGTGAAGGACGTACAAATATGTAACGTTTCCATAATACTTCTTAACGTCATTTAATTACGTTCTATTATATCTGGAAACTCTGTTAGACAACACTTCACATTTTCCAAGGCTGCTTGTATTGGGACATTCGTATACATCAATGCAGCATCCAGACTAGCTATTTATCACTTTCCATCAAATTGTATCTACTAATAATGTCAATAAAATGATATGTATTCTTTATAGAATAATCTAAAAGGTAAGTGTATTTTATAATTCTGTTGCGTAGTAATTTCGAAAATCGAAAAATTGGTGAGGTCATTTCTTTTTAAACAACAGAAGGCATAACTCTCGAGAAAGATTTACGGAATTACCTAAGAAGGGAACGAATAAGGCTTCAATTTTTCATTTATATTTTTAAAATATAATGCATGGGCGGATAGATTTCTGCACGAATTAAGTGCCAGTCAAGAATCATTAAAGATGTCATGTGTTGTTAATACTTTTCATTATACATTGGTATCATTGTACATTTAATTGATTACGAGTTTTAGTATTTGCTCATTTTTATTATTTTTAGGATGGTTTCACACCGTTTGCCGTTGCATTGCAGCAAGGTCATGAGCAGGTTGTTCGAGCTCTTCTCGAACACGACACGCGTACAAATCTACCAGCCTTGCATGTGGCCGCGCGTAAAGACGATGTTAATGCTGCCAGTCTTCTGTTAAATAATCCAGCTTCGAATGTCAACCAACAAGCCCAAGTTAGATCCATATTTATGGTTTTATTTCATGTTAATCGTGTATGCTAAAATCACGTTCTCATTTAAAAGTGTACTCCATGAATTTTTCTCTGCCATTTTCTTATCTTCGTGTTTTAATATGCGCAAACTTTGCATAAGAAACCAAGATTTTGCTTTATTGATTATATCTATAAAATATGCTCCCGAATATAGCTTGACAGCTTTATTAATCTTCTCATTTGTATCAAAATTCTTCAGTTGGGTTACTTCAAATAAATAAGAATCACAAAGGAATATAAAGCGAGTCGGAATGTAAGTTATTCATTATATCGTGATACTGATGGTCATCAATAATGCAATAACTACGAGTAAAGCATTAAGTAATTTTTCAGATGTTGTTTACAAGTCGTTGTCATCATCATCAACAAGAAGAGCAATACAAAAATTTGTAGTAACTACGAGTTCCATACATAAACACTTATTTGATTAGAACAAGAAATAGTTCTAGATATTTGCCATAAGGAAATCAAATAGAAGTTACACAATCAGAAAAATTAAAAAATAGATATAGTAAGGTTGACACAAATAATCATGAAGACCATAAAAAAGAACTATTAAAGGAGAGTAAATTATGAAGACGACGATCTAGTTAATATTAATATATTTACCTAGATACAACACAGTAATGATGCAACCGTGACCTTTGCGCACCACCATTGTTGTTAAGTAAACTTTAATATAAGAATAAATCGTCGAAGAGCTTTAATGCAATTTTCACATACTATCATAAATATGACCGAAACTCGCCGCTAAATCTGTCCAGTTAGAAAAGAAAGTTACGAAAATGATTCCATTAGAATTATGCAAAAAAGTTCTTCACTGAACTCGACTCGATGCCTTAACGTGCAGGGTTTTCAACGAAAAGCTTTGATACGTACGTGTAGTTGACTTTACTTTATCATCTGGCACTGATTGAGAGAATGGCCTTGTAAGTATAGTGTTTTTAAATTAGTATGCAAGTAGGATTAAAATGCTAATAGCTGAAACTGATTTATTAAATTCTAAAGATTTTAAAACCTAAAAATGGTAATAATTAAAGATTGGATAACGCATACGATGCAAGTTACTTGGGATATTACTTCCTAAGTTAAAAGCGGAATTAAAACCATGTTTTGTTACTGAACTCTTTATTATGTTTGTTGACGAAGCTAAACATTTTGGGTCTTAAAGCCTCAGACACTTACTTTATTTTTACTGTATTTATGTGTTTATGCATGTATATGTTTGTATGCATGTTTGTATGTATGTGAGTATGTACGTATGTATAAATTTTCACAGACCACTAGTATGTTATACGAGACAACTAACTGGTTCAATAACACATGCGCTTCATGTTAAGACAAGAAAACACTAATTAGTTCCAAAATAAATTATTAAATTGTAGATTTTTATGCAATTTTTTTATCTTCATAAAATACTTCAGAAAATGTATTATTTCCAAGAATAAAAAATTTCTTTTTGCTTCACGAATTATTGCACATTTAATTTAAAATGCTCGCATAAAATCAGAATTAGTTACCATATAAAAAGGAAAGAATTAAAACAAACGAAAACGAGGACTATTCTTAATTTAGCATTATAAACATCAATAAATATAACCGTCAAACAGATAATATTGTTCTGTATACACAGGAATAGTATTGTTCTTAAATAGAACCTAAGTAAAGCGGCCGCGCTACATAACCCGCCGACAAAATTGGCGCCATCTGCGACAAGTTTTAATATAACAAGTGAACGGAATTTTAATCTCATTCCTTGAAGATCACTCATGTAGTTTCCGTTATGAAAATTTGTTTTTTATGCTCTGGCGTACTCGTTGACTCTTGACCTGATAATGGCCCTTTTCTTGATTTTATATCACATTCCATTTTGAATGGTGTCCAAATTCGGGGACTCGAATGCAGGCTTTAATCGATCCATGGGCGCTGGCTTATTATTGCTGTTATAATCATTCACAGAGAGCTTTGCACCGCGTTTGATTATCGGTTGAGGTCCGGTTTACTTTGGCTTCAATTCCAACTGAATAGCATCTATTAGGAAATAGGCTTGCATACGTGTGCCTTCGAAATGAACACTGGCGAAAGGCGTGCTCTTGTTTTTTGCGTTCGCAGACTATTTAGAACACTCAAAATTTTGGTTCATCATTAACTGCAAAACTGTTCATTAAATCGGCTGAAGTTGCGAGGTGTGACCCAATGTGACCTGTAAACTAATGCTTTTATACTCCCGTGATAGCTTGATCGCATAACTTGTAATATTATTCGGACTGCGGTAAGCCATTCGGACTGTTCGCGAGACGCAAATGGCCCCGCTTTTAACTCGCGATGTACGCGGTCCACTAGACCGTTGCGCGTTGTTCTCAGCTCAAAATAACTGAGTAATCCTGTCAATTTGCACCTCGGACAGTAACTACTACATCTGGTACTCCAAATCGTGCCACCCAGGGTTTTTTAATTGTCGATCAGTTATGGTCGTTCAATTATTGCAGTCATGTATTTCAGGGATAAAAATAATATCAATATGAAAAAATCTAAAACAAGCGTCAGGTAACTCGAAAGGACCAAATTCTGAATGTATGTGACGAAAGACTTTTGAGAATTGGCATGGCTGGTATGCTTTAACCCATTTATCGAATAGTCGGCTAAAGGATAAGTTCTTGTAACAACATTCTTGTACCATCCACATCATCAAGATGACTCAGATTGTGGTATTCATAAAATAACTTGGACAGAAGTCTGATGGAACCAATTTTTACTAATCAACTATCCGTCAATATTATCTGCAATGACTTCCGCATCGCCTAGCTTGAAATTTTAAAATCTGTCTTGATACCTTCGTCGCCATAATGTGAGTTCTTAGTTTGTTTGTTGTTTCGTCTAAATGACTTTCCATAGTGTCAGTTTGACATTCTGATACTCTATTACATTTATTTTAATGCGAGATTTAAAATATCCACTTTGACTTTCACGTGACTAATGAGGCGGATCATTTGCCGAAGTATTCCGCGGATAAATATGTGAACCTTACTGTTTGGCCTTCACTAACAACAGTTATTCTTAAATTTAAAGGTAACGCAAAATTTAAATTAATATTACGTGAACAAAAATTAAAATTTTAAAGTTGTGGGTAATCATTATCTAAAATATAAAATCCCACAATATATATATATATATATATATATATATATACTACTACTACTGCAGCTGACTCCTTTTGGAGATAAGCCAACTCCTCATTAAGTTTCTTGGGAATTTGGTACAAGTGACTATATATATTTATATATATATATATATATACTAATGTTAGTAAATACGAAATGAATGTGTACGAGATTATAAATACTGTTCATTCTGCATTTGTTTTATCCTTCTGATCATATTTAAACTAATTTGTTATTAGGTGCGCAAAATCTATTACACAATTACATATGTATTAGCTCTCCGCCACAAACAGTATCTTACTAGTATATGTATTTAATTGAACGATGTCATGATTACCGCGAAATGCGATAACTGATATCGATCATGGCCAGAGTGTATGGTTTTGTTAGAGTAACAGGTGTTCAGAAATAGTTGTAATTCTCAATTTTGGTGAACTTTAGCTAACATTTGAATCCATAGAGTTGGTACCATAGTGTTAGTATCACGTACATTTTCCGTACTATAATCTTAGTATCGGGTTCTGACACTATAGTCATTGTGTTTATAACTTTTACAGACTGTATATACATTATGTTTAGTGAGTTAGCTTTGAAGTCGTATTGTCGAAGACTATAAGAAGTTAGCTTTACTACTGCAGGTTTACACATTCGTATAGGAAATTGTACCGTCCTATTTCCCCAGATTCCTCACTCAAATATATAGTGGGTAAAGGACGTAAAACGAGTGTACGAGATTATATTTTCCGTTCATACTGTCTTTGCTTTATCCTTCTGATCATATTTGAACTTATTAGTTACTAGGAGGGCAACACAAACAGTATCTGAGTGTTATAATTTATTTATTGTCGATTCTTTTGCGAAGTATGATATCTTTGTATAATAGTCCAGTAAACAGTTTATTTACAAGAATAAAGTTATTCTTCCCCAAGGGTTACAATATGTTCAATTTAACGTGCCTGCCCCCTGTCAAAATTCGTTACGTTATAAAAAAAGAAGAATTAGAATAAACTAAAAAGACTGTTTTGGAACAATCACATAATTACCGAGAATGAAGACTTCTTAGTTTAGCATTATGACTATCAATAAACAAAACTGTCAAACTGAAAATAGTGTTCTGCACATACAGAAATGTATCCCTAAATAGGGCCGAAATAAAGTGCATCGCAAAATTTCCGTGCTACATTTATTTATGTATGTGTGTATGTTTGTATATATGTATGTATGCATATATACATGCATGAATGTATTTTTGGATGTCACCTTTATTATGTACATCAATAAATAAGCCACTAGTGGCTAATTTTTCAATGCCTTATAACCTCAACAAAGATTATAATAAGTGAAAATAATTGTGAAAATGCCAATTTAGGTAGACGAATTATTAAAGGAGTGTAATTTATAAGGAGACATGTAGTTAATCTGTATATTTACTTAGAAAAAATACAGAAAAAACCAACTAATTATGTACACAACACCATTATGGCCAATTGAGCTTTAAGGTTTTCACTGTATAAAGTCACAAACCAAACAAAACTTTGCGGCTAGCTCTGGCTAGCAATGAAAAGTAGAGTAAGATGATTATTCTGAGCCTGAATCGATACCAGTTGAAATAGAATTTTCTGGCATAACGAACAGCGGGTACAAGCTATTCAGCCCGGGAACGGTAACTTGAACCTTGCCGGGTCTAAATGGACACAGCTATAATTCATTTTCATGTGAGACCTCGAGTTTGGTCTAACACATTGTTAAATTTGTAGTCAAGAAATGAGAGCAAGCGTTGCAAAAACGAAGATCAGGTTTCAGTTGCTGACGAAACTAGCCAATGGCATCTGGGCAGATAGTGCTCATCGGCCTTGTTTGATAGATCGACTGAGAGAAGGAATAATCAGAATGCAAAACCATCTCGACTAGTAATTGGCGAAATAGTGTTATTTCACAGCACAAATATATCTATGAACGATACGAATTATAATAAATACCTACTGCGTCGACCGTCGCACAGTATAAAAACAATCGCATTAACGGCTGATTCGTACAGAGTGGATAAACGAAATCAGTCTTCTGTATACACTTTAATCTCAGTTTCTGCTTTTTTTCCTTTTATTTCTTCTTTCCAATTTAACAGTAGCGCTCTTTTAGATGATATTAATATGGTGGGTTTGGATCATAACAATAAGTCTGTTATCGGATTGAAAATATCGAAAAGTTCAGGTTAGGTTTTAACGTTGGCGCATTTAATGTGCGATCAATCTGGAAAATAAGAAGCTCTTGCACGTAAGTTCGATAAATTAGGCGTCGATGTGTGTTATTTATCTCAAACCAGGGTATAGGATCCTACGATAATTGAAGAACTGGGCGCATCATCCTTATCTATGAATTATTGGCTTCGAACATCTGGTTCCACGTAGTTTTCTCAAGCTGGTAAGATGGGAGTCCGTATTGTCCTTAACTAATGAACGTTAGCTTGTTTAAATGAAATGAACTCTGTAAATAGCCGACTTTGGCTGCACGTTTAAATAGATTTAATTAAATCATTGTCAAAAGCTTTAACTAAAGCTTTTTTGTTGTATCTAAATTTGCTCCCACCGATTGTTGCACAGACGACGGCAAAGACGCTTTTGACTCCGATCTATGCTCTTTACTAAGTAAAGCAAGAAGTTCAGATATGTCTGCTCATGTTGGATGCTTATGTAAGGAAGAAATTCATTTAGGTGGAAGATACACATTAAGCTCGATGCGCAACGAGATTATACTTAAGTAGCACAATTAGTAGGACAAAAGTGGACTCAAATAGATCATGTAGCATTTAGTTATAGATGGTATTGTTGCTGTAAGGGTTTTTGTTCGGTTTGGAATACTTATCTCGATTTGAACCATGCCCTTATCCATTGTAGATTTAAGCCAAAATTTTCCGAATAATAAATAAATATAAATCTTAAATAGATGTAAGCAGTCTTGATGGTAAAAATTCAAATTTACTTTGTACGAAGTTATGTTCCGCTATGCACAATATATGTACTAAAGTATGTGGCATTACAAGGCTCAGTAAAAATAAACATGGGTTCTCTGTAAAATCTCATAATAACACTCTTAAAGTTTGAGATGGCATCTTAAGCGCAATCTAAAAATCTATCCTGTGTTCTCCTTAACTAGTAAGACTGAAGAGATGAAAGAAGCGAAACTATAAATAATAGTAGCAACCATCTAATAACCGATAAAATAAGTCCTCTTGATAGGTGAGGTGAACACTCAATTAGCAGTCTACTTGAGCATCTTTGTCAGTTCCGATTACCATAAGCATGCCTGTAACGACATTGTGGAACGTTAATCTCGTAGTGCTACCATAGTTAGAAATACAGAATGCAATCTTTTCTTTTAAACGTTACAAAGCTGCAGGCCCCGATTATTTGTTTCCGAGCTCGATCAATTACGTTGGCTCGGTTTAATATTACGTATGCCTTCAACTCCATTTCCCAGTAGATCAGAGTCCTCGCACCCAGCGCCAGATCAGGTAAGAAACAAGGTGAGCAGCTTTTAAAATGACAGAAACCCACGTGTATGCTAGGATAGGGTATATGTGCACATCATTTATTGGTAGGGAACTCTGTACGATATTGAATGGAGTCGATTGCAGTGGTGATCTTTTTGCAGCTTTCTAGTGGCATCATCTTCGTAACTTACTTTTCTTAGTTGCGCAGTGAGCTGCGTGGTTTGTTTGAGTTTAGGACGTAATTAAGTGAACACCACAAGAAAGTTGAATTGCCGATGTTGCCTTGCCCTAATTCTGACTTGGCCATAATGGTGTTGAGGTTTTGTTTGCCTCACTTAGGTGTGCTATCTAGATAAATACTCTCATAGCACCTAGGTACACATACTCTCTCTCTCATATATCTGTAATAATTTGTGTACCTAAATTATTATTCTTTATCATTATTAAACAAATTTTCTTGTGTTTTGTTTCTCTTATAGTTATATCACAGTCAAATATTAGTTACTAATGGCTTGTGTATTGCAGTTCATGATGATTATGATGATGACTCGATGCCCTATTGCATAAGCTTTATAACCAAGAACTATGATGCGAATGTGGAACTCATCCAGACGATTGGGACCCATGCAACAAAATTTAAATGTAGACGACTTTAACCGTTTCTGCCATGTCAAAGTTTGCTCACCTTGTTTCCTGCATACATTTGGCACAGGGTGAGCAAATAATGCTCTTATGGGCATTCGAATTGAGGGAATACACAAAAAATGACCGAATCAACGCAGTCGATGAAGCCTTATTTGCTTTTGTAACGAGGAACAATTGTTGGCCGACCCAAAATTAAGTCATTATTAGTAACCCATATGTGCTATACTTCTCGAACAACAGTGGCCAATTTCCTGTAGGCGTCTAAAATCATCAGGTCTAAGGAGTATATCTCACTCGCGTATACTAAAACTGTACGTACAGGTGCATTGTAAAAATAAACTTTAAGGCAGAGTGAAATAAATGGCTAAAGATATAGTAGGCTACTTTTGCTATCACGATTCTTATGTTCATTTCATCTCTCATATTGCTTGGGTTATTGCTTCATCTACCAATATATGTATACCGGTCAACTACGTTCCGATCTTCACATTAAATCTGCAGATTTTAGGTGAGCGAGAGTGATTCTTTTGTAGTATCTTAGATTTAGAGTGTGCGAATGTCATGTCAGTAGATGAATTGACGAGCACTAATTTATTCAAGGTTACCTTGGCTGAAGCTCTATTATCAAAAGGGAATACAATGTAGTCTGCATATTTGAGGTCAACTGATCTACCGCCGACCGAGGTTGACGGGCATTATTTGCGCAGGGACTAGTGGCCAAAACTTCTTTCGGCAGCCAAAACTTTCTCTGCTTTCTCATTAACATTAAGTGTCACAACTTACTTAGATTGAACTCGAGGTCTCATATTATGAGTGTATCTTATTAGACCCAGTAAGGTTCATGTTACCATTATTGTGTATTTATGCTTTTGTGTATGTATTTATTTATCATATTTTTGTATTTATGTATATATTTATGTATGCAAATTGGCTTGCTTGTGTGTGCATTCCTTTGTGAATGTATGCATGCGTTTTTGTATAACTGTATTGGATTTCGTATATATGTTTGAAAGTAATTATGTTTGCATGCATGTTTTTACTACCGTATTAATGTATTTGTTTATCAGTTATATATGCATGCACATAAATAAGTATTAGAATTAGAAAACTTGTTTATGTGTATGTTTATTTTTACTGTTACTGCTGCTGATCTTGTTTATCCTTCACTAAAAGTGTTTTTAATTTAAAAAAAATTTAATTCTACAGTCTGGTTTTACACCTCTGCACATAGCTGCCCAGCAAAATAACACAAATGTGGCTGCGTTATTCTTAGAACGTGGCGCTGATGTGAACTATCAAGCTAAGGTAAGTTATCGACTGCTTATTTTGTTTTTAACAAATGTTTCGCTTAGCTTACATTACGCTGCCATAGTGGACTAGAGGCCAAAGGTAACGATTGGTTGGAAAGTGTCATGATTTTTTTGATAAGTTTTGGCATTTACGAAATTCTTTACCCGAATCAATTGGTATTAGATATTCTGGAAAATAATTTTGATGCGCAACCATCATTCACGTATCACGTATCTGTTTATTAAATTTTATTTACGCCTTAATGAAATTCCGATTTGAGACATTCCTTGCTATAACGATAAATAAATTAGATATATGTATTTTAAGCGTCATTTTGAGGAACTGTGTTACAAATAACAGAGGTAAGTTTGCTATTTTATCTGTTGAACTATCGCTGATATTTCTGATTCTCATGTGCATTCTAGTCGATAGCAACATTCATTAAGTGGAACACATGATTTTAAACAGTTGATATATTTTTGTCCTAAGATGCGGAGAACTATGTATTATGTATTGCGTCTCTAGCAACAAATTAGGTGCAAAAGTATAAGCCAAAACCTGATGCACTGTTGTTATGAAGAATAGATTTACCGAACACGTTCCTTCCTGTAGCTAAGGGAAGACTTCTTTTGAAGCTCGCTCAGTTTATTGAAATACACTCTCACCTGTGCGCTGATGTCACATGTAATATAACGTAAATTTTAAAAGAGAGGGCAAACAAGGGCTGTAATCAAATTCAATTATTGCATTAAAAAATCTATTATTATAGGTTTGGCTGAGGTGTTGAAATACAATAATGTTTTATTATGGAGTAAAAAAAGACACCCAGAGCGTCATTGCGTTTTGTAGACTTTCGTTGATTATAATCATATTATACTTTTGGATTGGTTTTTCCGTTCTTATCAGACAAAATCTTACTATATACTGGGTTGTTGTTGGTCTACGTGTAACAGTTTATCATCTTTATATTGGTGTTTTAATCCATGGAAAGATTCTGAGGGTGATAGGAAAAACTACCAACAAATTTACCTTTCGCACGACTTCGGTCGAGGCGTATTTTATTTCAGCCTACCTTCGTCCACACCTCTAACATACAATACTTAAAATAACGGGCTGTTACAAGAATAGCCAACTGTAGCTCAAAACATGCATAAATCCTCACAAATATTGGTTCCGCATGTTAGGTTCGAGAAGAGCCTATACTAATAAACAGACTTGGTCAGGCCATTCTAATGGACTTTGCCTGCCTATTTATTCTTATAGATTTCTGCCCATCGAAGTTCTTGGTCATTGATAAAACTGGGCTTTGGTCGATTGACCAATTTTTTTGTCGTATAAGTTCATGACATCGAATCCAACCATTTCCTGCAATTGTGGTAGTAATTCTTTAAATCAATTTTGCGAGCTTGAAGTAAACACCAATCCAATTGTATTTGACCAGTCGTCGAACAAAGCTAAGCTACCGCCAGTCGCACGTACTAACGCGTTTCGACCTTCCATGATCATTATCAAAGTACGACGACAAACTGACTAGCGAGAATCAAACCGCATTGCATTTATGGAAAGCAAAATTAGATATGCGACTCTCGCCTCTGGAATTGTTACCACTTCCCACACAATCAATTATTGTATAATTGTATTGCTTATATATTTATTTTTGGAGAAAGCTGAAAACAGTTAATGTTCGTGACTGCATAGAAATTGTGCAGCCGAAATTTCCAGTCAATTACAATATATGCGAAACTATCACAATCAATTATTGTTTAATTGTGGTAGTAGCCTGGCATGCAGTTTTAGTATGCGGCCTATTTGGATAATCATCTTAATAATAAAAACTTTTTTCATCAACTAAATGAGACTGTGGTGTCACATCAATGAATGGCCGAACACAGCTGTTCAGCATTATCTTCAGCTGACCATGACATTAACCAAATCGAGGGAATGCGTTCGTTCACAAAACTAGACAGGCCATGTCAGTTATATTGGAAGACCGTCGGTCTACTTAAAAACACTGGGCTTGACGCTTAATGATTGAGACTGGCGATCGATATTAGCCATAATTATAGTTTTCGATAGATTTAGCGAGTGGTCATACCGAATATACTACATCAGCACTGCTTTTCGTCTGAATATTTTTAAGCCACAAGAACAATATAATCTAACTGTCCACCATTTTGAATCTCAGCTCTTTAAAACAGCAGATACCTCAGTAAATAAGACTAATGACGAATTTGAGAAAGGTAGCAACAATAAACTTGTCGAAGGCCGAGGCCAACTGCACATGGTTTAGTAATACGAAGTTATCATTAAGAATTGTTTGACATTTCGTGGTGAGCGTCACCTAGCAGAAATCAACTAAGACATTCAGAAAAGCAACTTTAGTGTACCTAATTTATTCCGTCTGCTCTTTGAAAATTCTTCCGAAGATAATAGTGGTGTCAACATTTAATGCATGCCAGAGCAGGCTGATACTCTTTTATATATTTTGTATGTTACAGAGACTTAATGTATAAGTGTATATCCATCCTTTTGTATGCTAGGTGTTGCGTACCTAGTAGCAAATTAGCTTAAATAACACCAGAAAGGTACGCCAAATTCAGCATGATTAAAAGATTTTGTTTCATGTACACGTTTTTCGTACTCACTGGCGACTCATCAGTAGGAATCGGCACTACTCCCTATTCCTATCATATATGGCACATTTGGACGGTAACATCTCCTATGTGACTATGTATTCAAGCAATAATGGAGTCAATTTCATATGAAGCTTTTGGTAATACGACTTCAGTACCAATTCACTATGTATAATATGTACCGAGTTTGTATAGGGCTCCAACACAACAGTTTTCGATATTTTGAACCTGTAAGAGGTAGCAGAAAAATTGAGAATTAGAACCAATTATAAACACCTGCTACTCCAAAAAATCCATAGTAATAATGAGTCCTCATTAAGCACGAGACGCATGCCGAATGTCATATATCCTTCGGCAATATTTGATTTAATTTATATAATTAAACGAACCTTCGGTGCGTGGGCATTGATAAAAATTATTTTACTCAAGGTTGCGATCTTGATATAAACACCTGACCCATTATGTACATACATTTTCAGTATAAACTAAGCATTGTATAAGCAGTTCATCCAGTATAGTAATAGTTAAAATATTTAACTTGTGAGTTTTGGTAGCCTGGGGAGAAATAACGTTGAAATTTATAAAAATTGAACGATATGCTCGCTTTGGTTTCTCTGGAACAGACTGACATCTCATAAAGATATCCGCACTTAGGAGATGATGTGTCGCTTTAACAAATATTCTTAGTTATTTTTTACTATGAAAGAGAACTCACTTATTCGCTTCGAAGAAAAGAAAAAATTGATAAATTACTTTTAAATTGACTGTCACACTTGGTTATTTAACTTATTTGTTATCATCAGTGGTGTGTAGATGATCTGTTGTTCATCCTAGATGCAGCAAACCAACCCGTTATCATGAAACAAACAAAATAAGCAGATACAAACATCGACCTCACTGTTTTGACATCTAACTCACTCGAGAAGAAAAGGGAGATTTGTCATTGGCAATACATAGAAAATCTAATTTTACTGGGCAATAAATCCATTACGACGTTAGTGGGCCGAAATCTTACAAACGAAATATTAACAATCTAGCAAACCGAATCTGCATCTAAACACGTCCAATCAGTACTACATAGGATACGTAGAGAAATGTTTTCCTAAACTTACCGGAAGCGACCTACTAGCCTCAATAGCTGTACGACGATTAGATGGAACCACTAAGGATAATTTCCCTAGTTCAAAAGTTAACACCATATTTAGCATAAAAATATCATGAGATTGGATGCTAAAGATCAATTATCAATTCTCTTCAGATCCTATAAAGTCTGCAAATTTTCATTTATTTGCGGTAATATATATATATATATATGTGTGTATATATATGTGTATATATATATATGTGTGTGTGTTTTGGATATATAGAAAGGAATTGATCAGCGGAATCCAGCAACATTTATCGCTTCTGTCGTAAAAACCGTAAGGAAGCTGCATTGTCGATGTACCCCTTAAATCTGACTTGAACATAATGGTGTTGTGTAGGAAATTAGTTTGCCTCACTTTTATGTGTTATCTAGTTAAATATACCAATATTATTTGGATCCTCACACTCACAATAATCTGGTTTCCTGAATTATTATTTTATCATTATTATTACTATTTTTATTTTTCTTGCTTGCTATTTTTCTTTGGTTAGCTGGCAGTAAAACATTGTTTAATAATGGCTTACGCATTTCTGTGCATGATGATAGTGATGGCGACGGTGATGTTTATGATTATGATGATGATGATGCAGAAATTGATTTATTGAGGCCTGGCATCGTTTGGAAAAGCATCTATTTCGGAGCATATATTTGAAACGGGCCAGTCAATTTAACGAATTTCTAATTTCTGCAAAAACGGAAATTCGAAAAATTACTATACATATACGAAGCGCTTCATGTAAAATAACGAGGACTCGGCCTTGAAATTCATAAGTTCCACCAACATATTATACTCGAATGGCCACAAATCGAATAAACAAAGAAGAATTTTGTTACACCATTGTGTGCCAGAATACATTATAAAGCGTCAACAAACATCATATAGTATTAGCAACAAAGCGAAGGAAAAGCATCTGCGCAAACGTCATCACTTTCATTATCAGCAGTGACAGAAATTGCAAAAAAAATATAAGCTATCATGTGTTAGGTATTGCACACTCAGAAACAAATTAGTTAGAAAAAGACCGGAAAGATAGACCAAACTCAACATAAACGAATGGTATATTATTATGTATACATGCGTTTCGTGCTTACTGGCAGCGATCAACACTGCAATCTGTACCCTTTGCAGTTTCCAGGGAGACAAAATTAAACTCATAAAAAGTAAACAGGCGAGTAATATAGATTTGGACACGCAATAACCAACAAAGCGAACACCTGGTAAAAATTCAATCCATCCGTATAAAAATAACCAAATCTCTAGCATCACTTTGTAAAAGGATAAGAATAACTGCAAATTGCATAAAGATACATGTGCCAACACAGATCAACCCGCAATAAATAACAACTGAAAATCCGTATAGTTCTTATCCGCTTAGTTAAATGTAAATCTTGAACATGTCTGAAATATTATAATTTGCGAAATAAATCGGCCATTATCCACAATAAACGCGTACTTTTAAATAGTTACTGATTGCGCGGGTGGTGATAGTAATTATTTAAATCGAGTTTCCTTGTTGTGCGCCTGGTTAAATATAATTGGATTGGGGTTATATAAACTTCACGAACTTGATTCAAATAAGTAAACGTATGAATTGTATCTTCTCTTCATAGACACATACACAAACATATATATATATATATATATATATATATATATCGACATCGTAGTCGAAACCTGGATTATGGACATTGTCTAAGTCTTACAACTTATCCACTACACCACCGAAGATGTGCATTGCATAAAATTTTCAGTTTTGACACAACTCTTTTGGCTAGTCTCTCCTGCAGGTGGAACTATATTTGAATCTCTTAAGACCTTCAGCTTCCTCTAGTTTAATTCCATGTCTATCATTATAAGACAGACACTATACCACCCGAGGAAGTGATATTTTGTTTAAATATACTGGCTGGATTTAATCATATATAATGTTTTGGTATAATTAAAAGATCCTATCAGATGGCAATTATACTTCATTATCTAGACCGGTCATGACCATAATAGACACTCAGCAGTAGATTCCTGAATTACTCTGGCTGAGAATTGAACTGGTTGTATTTTGCTTTGTGGTTTTCAAAAGAGAAAGCACAACTATAAACAAAGTGTTTATTTATATCGAGATTTCGATATTGGTGTACACCAGTTTCATTATATACACATTATAAACTAAGCATAGCACAATATAGAAAAGACTAGATCGGTTTCACCCTTATTGGGAACTCATCACGTACTGTCCTGAATTTTATGATATGGATGGAACCGGTCTCTACTGGATGAGTTGCCTTTTCTACATTATGCAATGCTTTATTTCACTGAAAAGTGTATGTATATAATAGGATAGGTGTTTACAGCACGGTCGCAACTTTCATTCAAATAATTGTTATTACGGTCCGCGCGACCAATGTTCGTTTAAAGTGTGTGGTTATAACGGATAATGGTCGTTTTATTTCGAAAATACTCAACTGAAAGTCACAATATTTCGGTTATATACTTCTGGGATTTTCATCTGATCAAGCGGATGACAGCTAGACCAATTTTCAATTTTACTTCTATTTCTTTTCGGTGGTTTATTGCGGGTTGATTTGTGAGTGCGTGTGCGTATGCACGCACATAAAAATGCTCATGCGCACTCACAAATAAAAGAGAAATGAACTGGCGATAAAATTTCAATTCAGACTAGCTTTCACCCACCTTATAAAATGATTATCCAAGATGTATAGAACCGAAAGATTGTAATTTGCAGTTGAGTATTCTCCAGATAAGACGACCATTATACACAATAAGAATTCACTTTGAGTCGCCAGTAAGCACGAAACGAATGTGAATGAGATTATACTCTCGTTCGTGCTGTCTTTCGTATATCCTTCTGGTAACAACTGAACTAATTTGTTACTAGGGTCGCAACACCTAATACATACTTGCATTATATATTAGTTCTCCGCAACAAACAGTATTTAACTGTTAAATAATTCACTTTGTTTTCTAAAAAATATATTGTGCAATATTCCAAGACAATGGACATGATATATATATATATATATATATATATATATATTATTTATATATATATATATATATATATATATATAATGTCGGTATGACATGAATACTTTATAAAATGACATTCATAATTCATGTACTAGACCATGGTTATTTCGAATTGATTAGAAAAAATAACTATTCAGATGCAAGGCTTACTATTGTGATTCGAACTCATTGTCTATGTATCAGTTAGGTAGCGAGTCTGAATCTGCTTATCTTTGACACCATTCTAATGTTATGCAAGGTGCTTTGCTGGTTTTGTGAGATTCAGTGCATCGAGAGGAAAAATTTTCATAATATAAGACTAAATATCTAACGCATTTCTTTTATTTGTCTTCTTAACATTGTTTTATTGCATTCGTTGTTTAATCTGGTGCACTGGAGATTGTGTTTCTCTTTTAATGTTCTCTCTGAACTTTTGTACTTTTGGTTTTTAAACAATTTACTCTATTTTAGTTTTTTGTATGAATTTATCTTCACATATTCACCTGTATAATCCTTGCTCTTTATCTTCAATAGGTACACACCCATACACGACTTATCCTTACTAAGTAATTTAATACGCTGTTACCCATTTGTGTAAGCACAAGAATCATTGACTATGCCACTGGTTTAATTCAGCCAGTTTATATATGTCCGCATTGTAAAATGTGGCAAGATGATGTTCTGTAATTTGTTCTTCTAAAGAGTAAGTCATATTCTGTTCTCGCGTTTTAGCAAGGTTCTTTTTGTCTTTAAAATGTTGTAGTGTAGAAAAGGCAATTCATCCAGTAGACCGGTTTCGTCCTTATTGGGAACTCATCATGTACTGGCCAGAATTTGCCGCGGACAGGACTCGAACCTGGGCACGTTTGCTTCGGAATCTGGTGCTCTAACCACTGAGCTATCCTGCCGCACACTACACTACACACAATTTTCAGTTATATACTAACTAATGTAACTTTGTTAGTCTATTTTTCCTTTAGGTGGAGCTCATATGGCATCCATTTAGACCCAAAGTTCCAACTAACCATCCCCAATTTGTCATTACTGAACAGACACCACAATACATGGGGAAGTGGTATTGAAATGAACTTTTATATAATTAAACGAACAGGTTACGCGAGTGATGATAATTATTATAATCAAGGTTGCGGTCTTGATATAAACACCTGATCCATTAATTACTTACATATGTCAGTATAAACTAAGAATTGTATAGTTTATTGGTTATTTGCATTATAAACATTTTCTACTAAGAGTTTGATACATTTTTACGAATAAATCGAGTTGACATACTATTTTTTTATAGTCCATCTTGTATTTATACACTCGACAGGATAATGTTGGCGTTATTTTGCTTGGAATATCGTTAACTTATTTTATTTTCATACATGCATACACGCACTTAAGCGAAGATTTAGATTTTCCGCCAGTGGGTCCTATAAGAGTCTGTACTGCATTATGACCGACGCTAGGTTCCTTCAGATTTCCGACCATTTAATGTTCTCTAGGTTTGTAAGGGTACTATGCATTATCGTTAAGTGACTGATATCTCGAATACTAGTATCCGATCACGAGATTGATGGTTTGCCTCTTTGTCGTTATTTTGGGGGAAACGTGTCGAAAATGACATTCAAGTAGTATTATGGGACGGATATGTTACACAAGCTACTCAGGCTCAACCTTGTAAAGTATTTAAAATTATAACAATGTAGCCATAACTAAACTAAGCGTCGCCCAGGGTTTCGCTTGTTCGAGTTTCAATGGAAGTCAAGATTTAGGCGCTTTTTCCACCTTTGAAGCTGCTCTGATTTAAAATTTAAATTATATACCTTACATTTTACTGACTGGTATGTTGATGAAAAACCATGTGACATGTACGTACCTTGTAGTAAATAGTTGTATAGTATATCTATAGCTTTAATATTTATTATTTTTAGAATAATATCACACCCTTACATGTTGCATCCAAATGGGGTCGTCTGGAAATGGTCATTCTTCTTTTGAAAGCCAATGCTGTTATTGATTGTGGAACTCGCGATGGACTAACACCCTTACATTGCGCTGCAAGAGCTGGTAAATCTGATGTTTGCTATGAATTGATGAATGCAGGCGCCAATCCATCGGCAAAGACCCGAGTAAGCTTTGTTACATTGGTTAACATGTTAAACTTTTGCCTCGTAAGGCTGGAGAATAAGGATGGTTTAGACGTTATCATTGGAACATAATAAATTTGCTACCGCTATTTTGCTTTCTTTTCTTTCTATACGTAAAATCTCATTTTTGTCAAATTTATTAATTCACACTAACGTTAAACAGGATTATAGATATCAACTATTCATGACTTGAAGTGTATGGGAGAGAGAGAGAGAGAAGCTAGCTCCTTGCAAACAGGAATATATCAATTTGAATTCTGAATTAACATGTTTCTACTACAATGCAAAATTTTCGGTCATAAGATCTGATCGGCACAAGTCAATTGTACTGCCAGAGTTATTACCAGTCTTTTTTATACTAAAGATCTCAAATTATCGTTCTATTTTGAGACAATTAGGACACTAGACGATTATGCTGATAGGAAAACTTCCGATGCTACCTCCTTACTACTGACGCAGGTTCCTCCTTATTATATGCTTAGTTAAAACCAAGCCACTTTAGAGTTTCTTTTTTGTGTATTTAAGTCAGTTATTCCAATTTACTCATGTTAAGTGCTAAACTTGTGTTCTGCTAGATAAACATGGTGCTATAATGATTTCCTGATAATTTTTCTGTTTCAAAAATGTATTTTTAGAATGGTCTCACACCTTTGCATATGGCGGCGCAAGGCAATCATTTGGATGTGACCCGAATACTCATTCGACGCGGAGCAAGTGTTACAGATACCACCGGAGTGAGTACTATTTTTAATATTTAAATTTGGTATTATTATTATTATTAATAGTAGTAGTATAAAAGTATTATTGTGATTATTCGGATTCTTATTCTTTTTCTTGTTTCTATTACTATTATTCCTATTACTATTACTTCTTTCTCTTCTACTTCATCGTAAACTCTTCTATTTCTTTATCTTTTTCTTGCTTTTCTTCATCTTCTCCTCTTTTCGTCTTCTTCTTTTTCTTCTTCCTCTTTCACTTTTTCTTCCTCCTCTTCTGCTTCTTCTTCTTTTTCTTCTTATTCGTACTATTATTATTTTTAAAGTATTATTACTTATTTTTTTGTTTGTTATGTTGATTTTTTTCTCTATCTCGGTTTAATATTGTAGTATCTTGACCGATTTTTCATGACAAATAAATTAGCATATGAAAGCTGATGATTTACTGCCGCGTATTCATTATATCTGTAGTTTTCATTAAATATACAGTTATATGTGGATTAAAATATAGCACCAAGTTGTCCGTTTAAAAAGAGGAAAAATTTGACTTTCTTTGATGGTCTGTCAATAAAGGCCGTCGAGTATCACCTGCCAGTAGCTTCTTTTACTGGACGATAGGGGATAAATTTTACTTCAGCACCCGATATTTACTCTCCGCATATGGCAAACTTGCTTTCATTTTACTAATGCTCATTTTTAATCAAGTGTTAGCTTTAGTAGTGAAATAGAGCTTTAGACCTAAAGTTAAATTGAGTAATTGTGTCTTGATATTACGTGCAACTTCAACGCGGAATGTGTATAGCTACTATCCGAATGCATAATATTTCTAGTATACCTATGTTTCATTGTTTTTATAATTTTATTTGAGAATTGAACCATAATCAAATATTACAAATCAGGTTATTAAAGAATAGTAAAAAATGTCATTTCCTTTGCACCTTTCCTCAATTCGACTGTAATATATGATACGATATCTAACAGTTTTCGGAAAGCAAGTTGGAATAGAAGAATGAAAAAAACTACCTGATCTTTGTTTTGACTAACACAGGCTGAATTCCAGTTGTTTTGTTTCTTCAAGATATTTCGATGGCTTTTGGTGGCCATCTTGCTTCGTTCACTCATCATCAAAATATTTGTTTTTATAACTTGTGATGATGAGTGAACTGTAGAAGATGTCTCCCAAAGGCATCGAAATATCTTGAGTCAAAACGCAGATCAGGTAATAAAAGGAGAATAAGGCTGTTTTAGAATGTATCATTGGAACATAATAAATTTCCTATTGATATTTTTCTTTCTGTTGGTTCTATACGTAAAATCTCATTTTTTGTCAAATTTATTTATTCACAGTAGTGTAAAACAGGATTACAGCTCCTTGCAAACAAGAGTATATGAATTTTAGTTCTGAATGAACAAGTTTCTACTACAATACCAGCTAAGGTTTGATTAGGCGTATACATTATAAAAAATAAATGGGAACACGAGCACACACACAAACTTTTAACCAGTTTACATGCATATTACGCATGAACCTATTTTGTTTATGAAGCTAAAGATTAAGGATTTTGCATGCAATAGCTTCCGGTGTGCGTAATTCGTTTTAGTTTTTTGCTCTAAAGAACATTGGGAGTTCGGCCTGATTTGGATTATGATTTTTACCAGCAATGTTTTCTGCTGTTGCTATTTAGCTTAAATACTGTTTTTTGCGGAGAACTAATATATATGCAAGTATGTATTAGGTGTTGCGAATCTAGTAACAAATTAGTTCAGTTGTGACCAGGAGGATAAACCAAAGGCAGCATGAACGGAAAGTATAATCTCATGAATTTAGCTTGTTTCTTATCAATCGGCTAGTTCAGCCTAAACAGCGCTTTGAGTAGATACAACATTCAACAGTTAAATACTGTTTTTTGCGAAGAACTAATATATATGCAAGTATGTATTATGTGTTGCGAACCTAGTAACAAATTAGTTCATTTGTGACCAGAAGGATAAACCAAAGGAAGCATGAACGGAAAGTATAATCTCATGCACATTCGTTTCGTGCTTACTGGCGACTCATTAGTAAGAGCCGGTATTACGCCATTTAACCACTATATTTTTGGGTGAAGAATGTGGGATAATAGGACAGTACAATCTCCTCGACGAATGTGTAAACCTGCAATAGTGAAGCTAGCATCATATAAAGTCTACGACAATGCGACTTCAACACTAACTCACACTATATACCGAGTCTGTAAAGGATACTAACACTATGGCTATTGTGTTAGTAACCGGTACCAACATTATTGTACCCAAAAGGTGCATGGTACTAACACTATGGTTTCCAAGTCGATACATGGTACATCATCATCATCATCATTTCCAGCCACACAAAAGTCAAGTGACTAATGTTTCACTGCCATATAACCATAAGGAGTGAAAAAAAGTATATAAGTGAATTTAGATAAATTATTATTGAGATTTACGAGAGAGGGAGAGGGGTAGAGAGAGAAGGAAAACCTTGCTACTATGAGTAAATTTATCAGGATAACTCACAGAAATGAGGCAAACTAAACCTCTCCACAACACCATTATGGCCAAGTTAGCATTCGGGCAAGGCGACATCAGCAACACAGCTTCCTTGCGGATTTCACCGTATCACGTCATAAACAAACCGAACCTCGCAGCTAACTTTGCCCTACTAAGAAAAGAAAGTTACGAAGATGATTCTACTATACATTTGCAACAAGATCGCCACTGAGCTCGATTCGCTGCCATATCGCTAAGGGTTTCTAACCAAGAACTGTGATGTGCACGAGGACCCCATCCCGGCAGACGAGTGGATCCTATACTACCCAATTTGGATGTAAGTGACTTTAATTGTTTCTGCCATGTCAAAATCTGCCCACCTTGTTTCTTACGCCAATTTGGTGCTGGATGAGAGAACAGAGCTCTATTGGGCAATCGGAATGAGGGCATACGCAAAACGTGACCGAGCCAACGAAGTTGATGGAGCCTTATTTGCTTTTCTAAAGACGAGCACTTATTGTCAGATCCAAAAATACGTCTACGGATGTCAACGTTAGTTATTCGTTGTTGGTAACCAACATGTCCTATACTTGTATGTATTAGGTTTTGCGAACCTAGTAACAAATTAGTTCAGTTGTGACCAGAAGGATAAACCAAAGGCAGCATGAACGGAAAGTATAATCTCATGCACATTCGTTTCGTGCTTACTGGCGACTCATCAGTAGGAGCCGGTATTACGCCCTTTAACCACTATATATTTGGTAGAAGAATGTGGAATAATAGGACGGTACAATCTCCTAGACGAATGTGTAAACCTGTAATAGTGAAGCTAACATAATCTGAAGTCAACGACAATACGACTTCAATGCTAACTCACACTATATAATATATATACCGAGTCTGTAAAGGATACTAACACTATGGCCATTGTGTTAGTAACTGATACCTTTTTTGAAATCGATGAGTACCGGATACTAACACTATGGTTTCCGAGTCGGTACATGATACCAACCTGATGGATATAAATTTATGCTAAAGTTCACCCAAATTGAGAATTACAACAATTTCCGAACACCTGTTACTCCAGTTAAACCATACACTCTGGCCTTCATCGATATCAGTTATCACATTTCGCGGTAAGCATGACATCATTCAATTCAATATATTACAGTTAAATACTGTTTGTTGCGAAGAACTAATATATATGCAAGTATGTATTGGGTTTTGCGAACCTAGTAACAAATTAGTTCAGTTGTGACCAGAAGGATAAACCAAAGGCAGCATGAACGGAAAGTATAATCTCATGCACATTCGTTTCGTGCTTACTGGCGACTCATCAGTAGGAGCCGGTATTACGCCCTTTAACCACTATATATTCGGTAGAAGAATGTGGAATAATAGGACGGTACAATCTCCTAGACTCGGAAACCATAGTGTTAGTATCCGGTACTCATCGATTTCAAAAAAGGTATCAGTTACTAACACAATAGCCATAGTGTTAGTATCCTTTACAGACTCGGTATATATATTATATAGTGTGAGTTAGCATTGAAGTCGTATTGTCATTGACTTCAGATTATGTTAGCTTCACTATTACAGGTTTACACATTC
>JAQBSW010010196.1:0-25330 GCA_029291075.1 Eudiplozoon nipponicum
CAGGTAAGTCTGATGGCATCTATATTAAAAGGCAGTAGTGATGGAGAGGAATAATGATATCAGAATTTAAAAAAACCTTTTTAGATGTTTACATTTAAAGTATTTAGGAATGTATCGCGTCATTAAATGAAAAATCATGTCCACAGGACTGAGAGTATTAAATCTATTTTCTTAAAACGATATTAAAATTAGATTATAATATATAAAACATTAGTAGGAAACAAATATGGATGTAAATTGATTAGGCTTATAACTAGATATTAAGTGTTTGTACTCCTACTCTGTTAATACGTTGGGCTTATGATTATATACCAAGGAGTAGTTTAAGTTTCGATTCCAACTCCCATTATTTGATACAAATTAACTATTGTTGCTTTATGTCCTCCAGAAAGCAAGTTGCAAATTCTATGCAAAACTTCCGATCGTAGATAAGATCTCAATTGTGTTGTGTGGCAAGCGCAGTCTATATAAGATCATTAGCATTATTGAAGACAACAAACTAACTCTCAGATTGGATCATCAGAAATCAGGCTGACTCTTGATGAACTATGACGCATAGCGTTTCAAACAGACCATCTGCTGTACTAATATTTACAAGGTATTTAAGCGTTCACTTAGAGCATTGCTCCAAAATGCTTTTAGCATAAAAACGAAGAGTAATTGCCCACCGAGTAAACCAATATACGCTCCTGCATTCAAGAATAAGAACAGTCACCGCTTGCACAAGCGACACGCAGTTTATTATCTTGCCTAATTGGTAAATCAGCATTCCATCCACGTGATTAATGTCATTGCAATATGTGGCAAAGCGCTGTAGCTGGTTACTGATAATAACATTTACCAAAAACAGATAATGACCCACAGAAAAAATAGAAAGCCGAACAATCTAGTTTCAATTGTTCGTAACCAGATTCCGATAATCAATAACTTCATTTAATGTGCAGTCTTGATGAAGCTTGAAATAAAAAATAACTGACCATCAATAGGATCTGCATATCCCGAGAACGTTGCTTTTAAACGAAAAATGGTTGCGCAGGCGCTAATAAAAATTATTATAATCAAGGTTGCGGTCTTGATATAAGCAATTGACCCATTAATTACTTACATATGTCATTATAAACTAAGACTTGTATAGCGTAGAAAAGGCAATTCATCCAGTAGACCGGTTTCGTTTTTATTGGGAACTCATCATGTCCTATCCGCTGCAAATTCTGGCCAGGACGTCATAAGTTCTTAATAAGGACGAAACTGGTCTACTGGATGAATTGCCTTTTCGACACTATACAATTCTTAGTTTATACTGACATATGTAAGTAATTAATTAGTCAGGTGCTTATATCAAAAGAGCAACTTTGATTATAATAAACGTTGCTTTTAGTTGAAAATTTAAATTCAGGAGTCTTCCAGGCACAGAAATTAAAAAGTTCCAACTTGGCAACATGCTAATTGAAGGTGTTATTAACAATTATTGATGACGTTTAAAATGCATAAAAATTACCCAACCAGATGTGCACGAAAAGAAAAGAAATTCTCTAGATAGTGGTCGCCGATAGAGTAAGAGCACATAGCGGAATACCGATATTTCAACAGCGCACAATATCGTTAGAACTCATATCAATGGCTCAAAAAATCGTAGGCCTGACATGTGTCCAGTGTAGTACACAAACTTAAAACTAGATGCAAGCAGGAACATTACATAACCAGTAAAAAGTGTTTAAGAGAAAACAAAACCTATGAGAACAGGAGAATATATATATTTAGGAATTATTATTGAGCATAAGAAATTAGCATTTTATAAATAGGGGCAGCATGTTATTTTATGATACAGCCGAAATGAATTAATTCTTCTAACTGATTTTTCCAAAAATTTGGTCAAACCGGCGATTGAATTTTTTACGTGGAGCGCAATTTGAAGTTAAATAATTTAATGTTGCTCGATTGAAAAACGAAATATAGATAACAATGCCTAAAATGGCACTAAGTTTATTCGCTATATTTCAACCAAAACGAACGCAGAGTTTAGAGCATCAAAAATGAGCAATCAATACAGAAACATATATATATATATATATATATATATATATATATCTCTATATATATATATATAGATTGTCGGTACAGACAAAACATTACAGCAAAGAGCAATCACACAACATCAACTAAACCAGTTTCGTTTACATTGAGAACCCATTAGTTATAAAAAATTTTGGAAGATATTTTCAAATTTATTAATGCGTTGAAAGGAAAATTATGGGATAATGCGCCTTCCTCCTCATCATCAGCAGTATCAAATAATAATGATCCACTGCAATAATGCCATTAAAATGAGACCATTAATGCAAATTACCAAAAATCCTTTTTTATTTTATTCAATTTTAATGGTGTTTAAAGCACATCAGGACATCCATTTATTATTCGTATATACGCAGTTCACAAAGAATTAAACAATCAGATAATCTTTGTTGCGGAGAGCTAATAAAAATGTAATTGTGTATTTGCGCACACAGTAAAAAATTAATTTAAATAGGTCCAGAAGGATATAACAAAGTCAGTATGAACGGAAGATATAATCTCATGCGCACATTCGTTTCGTGCTTACTGGCGACTCATCAGTAGGAGCCGGTATTACGCCCTATACCCAATATATATTTGGGTGAGAAATGTGGGGAAATTGGACGGTACAATCTCTTATACGAATGTGTAAACCTTCAGTAGTAAAGCTAACTTCATATAAAGTCTTCGACAATGCAACTTCAAAGCCAACTCACTATATATAATATATATACCGAGTCTGTAAATGATACTAACATCATAGCTGTTGGGTCAGTAACTAATACCAACACTATGGTCACCGAGTCGGTAAATGGTACCAACACAATGGATTTCAATATATGTTTAAGTTCAACACATTTTATAATTACAACGACTGAACACCTTTTACGCCAGAAAAAATTCATACACTCTGGCCTTGATCGATATCAGATATCACATTTCGCGGTAAGCATGACACCATTCAATTAAATATATAACAAATAAATACTGTTTGTTGCGGAGAACTAAAATATAAGCAAGTATGTATTAGGTGTTGCTCATCTTTCAAAAAATTAATTCAGAAAGATAAACCAAAGAGAGCAATTAAATAAACTCTGAAACTTTTAGAATAACAATTGGTAAAGGAGATTGTACCGTCTAATTGTCCCACATTCCAAACCTAAATATATAGTGGGTATAGGGCGTAATACAGGCTTCGACTGATGAGTCTCCAGATAGCACGAAACGAATGTGCACATAAGATTATACCTTCCGATCATGCTGACTTTGGTTTATCCTTCTGGTCATATTTGAAATAATCTGTTAGTATGTGTGGAACACCTTATATACATTTGCAAATATATTCGTACTCCACAACAAATATTACCTAACTGTTAATTATTTAATTGAATGATGTCTTGAATGCCGCGAAAAGTGATAACTGCTATCGAACAAGCCTAGAGTGTGTGAAATTTGCTTGAATAACAGGCGCTCAGAAGGAGTTGTATTTCTCAATTTTGGTGAAATATGGCATATCTTAAGATCCATTGTGTTGGCACCATGTAAAAACGCGCAAACTACAATATTGATACTATGAGTTAGTAACATTTACAAGCTCGCTATATATATTATATAGTGTGTTGAATTTGAAGTCACATTGTGGAAGACTTTATATGAATTAAGCTCAACTATTGCAAGTTTGTACCGTTTAATTGTCCCACATTCCTCGCCTAAACATATAGGGTGTACATGGCGTAATACGGGCTCCCACTGATCAGTCGCCAGTAAGAACTAAACAATGTTAGTTTTCAACTGATAGTTAAATCTAATTGAAACTGACTTGGAGGTGATGCACCTAAATAATCTAACACTCCTCAATTACACTTTCCAACAATTGCAAGTTTGTTTTTTACCATTTGAAAATATCAAAATATTTTCATCTACAGATACTTAAAAATACAATTGAAGAAAAAAATTCTTGTATCTGAAAAAACATTTTCATCTGTAAAAATGGGAAATGTACTGCGAATTAAATATAAATGTTTTTGCTATAAAGAAAGCACTATATAAAATAGCGGGTGCATCGCTCTGTTCCCAATATGGACGAAATAGGCCTAACATATAAAGTGCATTAGCTATCTTACGCGATATTTAGTGTTATATATATATATATATATATATATATATATAATTTCCAATTAAATTATGTACATCTTGTTCTTTAAAGCTAAAAATTGTATAGGGTAGATAATACAATTCGTCTACTATACCGGATTTGCCTTTAGTTGGCATTTAATAGAAGTAACCACAATTAAGTTTTGAACGCGGTAAAATTCGGTTCAGTGTAATTGATTTCAATCTCTTCGACACGGAAGTCGCACAAAGCATTAAAATCTCAGTTTCATATCAATTTACATTTTTTTACAGTATTTCCGACGGGTTGATCCGAATGGGTATTGCTTTCGAGTTCGAATTATCCATGTTCTATTCATTATTATTAAAAGACATCATACCTCTGATAAAAACGATAATGAATTAAGGTACAAAGGCCAGTCGTTTTGTCAAATAGTTAATAAACGCTAAATTGAATAACATCTGCGTGTTTAATTTCATAAGGTTGTTAAGGAAGCATTCAAAGGGGCACAATTTAACAAATATTTTAACATATTTCGCTTACCCCACAAACGGTGTTCTCATTAGAACTGTCGCACCTCTGTGACTGGAAAAAAGGTCGCAAATTCGGCCGAGGTGTACTCTGCATACAATATGAAGACGACGACACTGACGTAAAGAGATTACCACTGTCCCCGCCGTCACTAATGAAACTACAACGACCTTCATTGTTGTCTGCGCCTATTGAACTGCAGCCGTTCACTTGTGGATCTATTTTTAAAAAATCACAATTCTATTAGAATGTATAGTGAGGTGAAAAACAGCTAGTATACATATATACGTATATGCCATAGGTATACTATTTATGGCTACAAACATATAGCACACCGAGTCGGGTTTTGCTACAAAATTTGCTACCAACAGAAGATATGCTCCAAAAAACGCACGCCTTCGGCATTTTTAAGATACCCAAAAGCAGCTGCAGCAGCAGTAGAAATAAATTAATGCTTGTAGAATACAACGGTTGCATATAATTAAATCATAATTTGGAAATCTGCACCGTTTTTTTAACCAGCAAAATCTACTAATTAAGTGCATGAACTGTTACAAAAGAAAATAAGCGCAATAAAAATGTTTGCAAGTTTTGATACGCAAATTTATTCACGCAATTTTGCAGTCTAAAATTATGTCAAGTTCAATTAGTGCGAGACTATCAGAGATGAGATGCGCACACACCTTAGGGTTTGAGGACATTGGAAGATAGTAACGCCTAAGTATTTGCGACTAGCGATATTTTTGTTACGTTATGAAACTGGATCAATAAAAGTGGATTGGTGCTTTTCCTTTGTAAATGCTTCATTTGAAACGAGAATGTCGGCATTCACCAAGGTATTAAAATGCAATATGTTGGTTCTTCCAATCAGAATTTATGACGAGTGCATTTGGACATGTAAACAAACAATGAACTACACGATAAATATTAGCAATTACCAGCCTCAGTTTATTAATATACGTGCTTACGTAGCCATTCACCAATTCACTATTTTTCATGTCTTGAGCTCTCAATCATTCACCCCAAAAATTTCTAACTCAATATTTTACATAGTCACTCGACAACAACAACGTTAGTGACAATTATTACGTTATTATTATTTCCTACCACAAGTAGTTAAATTAAATTTTATATTTTTCCCAATTATCTGTGACGACATAGAATTTCTACGCTCAATATTCCAGCCGTCTGCAATGTATGTTCAACTTATATGGATGAGAGACGCACCGCTACTTTTCATGATCTACGGTGGAATCCCTTTTATTAGGCTTGCCATTGTGCTCTGACGATCATCTAAGAAGGACGAGGCCCGGCAGTATGGTAACATGTACCAGTTTGGATATGTTGTGCGACTGGTTGATTTTGTAAAGTTTGTAACACAGCTTGGTTTAAAAATTATTATCACAAACAACAATAGCAATGGCTGCTTAACATGACGTATATTTTCAGTAACTTGTACTTATATCAATCAGATTAAGATGCATGGAGCATATTGGCTTAATGTGACCTGACGTGAAGAAATCAATGGTGACCGCCGTTTAATAATATGCGCTATTACTAAGGTCATTGCCTATTCGTGATATTTCACACACGACTAAAAATCCGATCAAAAACTCTTGTATGTATGCTCAAAAATTGAATTATGTTAAATGTTATTTAAATAATGCGAAGTGACGAACAACCGTCATATTAATAATATTATCATTTTATTGGCAGTCAATATCAACTGTTCTCATTCTGTTGGATCGTAACGTTCAAGAATGAAAATATTTTTCATTTTACTCACCGAAGACACGACTAATAGAAGTTATCATGAGAAATCCGGCCAAATTAGTACAAATTTGTGCATGTCCTCCGCCTAGACTTTACAGACTTGGAGATTTCGCCATTAACAAATTCTAATTAGCTATCCACTAACTCTTTTTCTCTCCATCTAATTCTCAAAGTTACTCTTCTGAAATCACAATGTTCATGAGCGTATTTATTTTTTCACGTCTTTTAACAACCAAATTCCTATGATCAAATCACAATACCATAAAATAAAATTCTTTCAACTCTTCCATCCTATTCACAATCTATTGCACATAGATGGTGATTAATATACTTCACAGATAGCGTAAATTTGCGCGAATTAGAATGACTGGGGTTGGCCTAACTACAAGCATTGATGACAACATGCACGGGTAAAGTAATTTTAATAAATACGCAGCAGTAACACGAGTAAACATTACTTCACGATGATGACTTAGATCAACTCAACTTAAAGTATTTGCGAAATTCAAAAACATTATATTATTTTTTTCAGAAAAAACTAAAAATTGCACAAAGTAGCAAGGGCAATTCACCAAGTAGACCAGGTTCGTAATTATTTGGAACTCGTCAAGTGCTTGCTAGAATTTAACAAACGCATACCAATGCGCCAACACCGCTGCAAACTACATACAATTTTAATACTAGTCTAAATGACGAACTGCATTTACACCCTTGAATAATGTTTAGCTTATACTGACAATCCTGCCATTAAATTTCAATTAAATATAATTTCGCCAGGTGCAATGGCGTCTATTCGAAAATGGTAGATAAGGGCTAGTTGGTTTAATTTTAAGGTCTTGAGTTCTACCTAATAAGTTGCACACCATTAAAGGATTAACTAAAAATATGTCGGCAAATTGCGTGGTGTGCGGATGGAATATGAATGCTAGACTCAGAAGCAAATGTGTCTCGATTCGAGTCACGATCTCGACAAATTTTGAAAAGTGCTTGATGAGTTCGCATTAAGGTCGAAATCAATCTAGTTAATGCTTTGTCTTTGCTACCTTGTGCAAAAGCATATATATATATATATATATATATATATATATATATCATGGAGAAGATTTAAAGGTTAAAAAATGTTATCTCCAAACATGCAACCCTTATTTGTTGATTTTATGTTGTGAATATTTATAAATCTCATTAACGTGAGCATTTATAGAAATGAACGACAGAGAGGACAATTTCCCTTAGCACATCAAAATTACAACACTTTTTCCAATGGAAAATTCACAGACAAACTGATGGTAAAACCATGGTCCTCTTGGACCTGTAGTCGCAAATATATGCATTCAAAATTTATAGGCAACATAATTGAAACCATTTGTCACTGCGGTCCATTCTTAAGTACGCTATGTTGATGATAAGTACATAGTAGTTGGAACTCATTAAAATAAAAGTACACTGCTAAATCAACCGATTGCGTATTATTTATTCGACACTAAGAGTATATAACTGTTAAATCAAACGATTGACAAAGGAATCCAGTTCACATTAGCATAAAGCAGATATCTGACACTTTTTGATGTGGGAATAACGAGTGTTGGAGAAGGAATCATTCCAAGGTCGGTTGAAAAGAAATCATTTTTCACTGAACAATATATTCATTATTAAGGTGGAATACCAACGGCCCACAAAAAGAACCTCACTAGCTTTTAGAATAGAATTTAAGCCCAAGTAATATAGTCATAATCATCATCATCATCATCATGCACAACAATACAAACGTCATTAGTAACCAATGTTATCCTGCCATGTAACGATAAGACAAATAGCAAAAAAATAACAAAATTATGTGTATATTTACCCAAAAAACGCACACAGAATTGAGGCAATCAGAGCATCTAAATAACACCATTATACCAAATCAGCTTAAGGCAAAACATCAGCAATACAGCTTCTTTGTAGTTTTCGCAATATCACTTCACAAGCACAACACTTATGCAACTAACTCTACCAAGCAAAAAAAGAAACTTCCGAAGATGATTTTAATATAAATCTGCAGCAAGATCGCCACTGAAATCGAATCGATGCCATATCGCACAGGGTTTCTAACCAAGAACCAAGATGTGTACCGGGACCCCATCCTGATAGACGAGTGGGTCCTATACTACACAATTTGGACTTAGTTGACTTTAATTGTTTCTGCCATGTCAAAATTTGACCACCTTGTTTCTTGCGACAATCTGGCGCTGGTAAAGAGAATAATACTCTACTGGGAAATCAAATTGAGGGCATGCGAAAAACGTGGCCGAGCCAACACAGTTGATGGGACCACACTTGTTGGTCGATCAAAAAATATCTGCTCTAACTTTTATGATTCGCACATGAACTTCGTCAGAAATATTTCCTGCTAAGATATATAAATCTGTTAACTATGCCCAGATCATCGCTTCGCAGTTGCAGAATTTGAGTGAGCTGTGTAATAGTATCTTATATTTAGAGGGTGTGCATTTCATACCGAACAACGGAACATCGACTGCTAACTTGTTCCAGGCAGCCTGAGAAGAATATAGATTGTCGAATATTACGATATCATCTGCACAGTCAAGATCGACTAATCTACCGCTCTCGAGAACTTCGACAACTGCATCCCTAACGTATGGAAACAAAAAGGTGGTCATTGTTGGACGGCAATATAAATGTCGCTGTTCTAGACCTTGACTACAGGTAAGAATATTATCTATACAACCTCGTCATGACTGGAATCCTGCATGTTATTCTCTAGTATGTGATTCACGCGGAGAGCTAAGACGACGTGAGATAATCGAAGCAAATAACCTAGAAATGACTGGAGTCAAGCTTAAACTACGATAGTTATTACACGAATTACGATTGCCTTTTTTGAAGATATAAATGATGGTCGACTCATTCCAGTCAAGTGGTACAGTTTCCTCATTCCATATAGTACGAAAAAGATTTTCAAAGATCCTGAAATTATATCGATATTGTTCTTAAATACGCCCGGAAGCAAATCATCGGGGCCTGGAGCTTTGCGACGTTTAAAATATACGATTGGATCACGTATTGCTAACTATAATGGTTCTTAGAGATTAACATTCCACACTGCTGAAAAAAGGCATGCTTTCGGGAATCGGAACTGACGTCGATGCACAAGAAAATTGATATTTGAAGAGTTCAGCATACCTATCAAGATTTATTTGATCGGTTATTAGACGGTTGTTGCTAACATTTATAATTTCACTAGCTATTAACTTTCTTAGACCTTCTATGTGGATAAGTTGGAACAGACAGTGGCTATTGGCTGATGCAAACGCTTTTACCATCCGGAATCAACTTTTAGACTGCGCCTAAGCTTGCGTCCTATATTTCTGTGATTATTATTATAAGCCGAGCCAGGTAAAATTTGGCGCCCTGTTTCGAGTATATCCGTAGATTTTATAGAGAACCAATGATTATTTCTACGGGGGGTCCACAATGCCATAGTAAGTAATACCTGCATTGTGTGTAGTGGGATTTGTCTTCATAAAAAGTAAATTCGAATTTTTGCCATCAAGACCAGTTACCTTTTTCTTTCGAATATCTTCATATTTTTGTCTGAAGGCAGTTGTTCGAGTTTGCTTACATCCATTTGGGGTTTATTCTTACTTATTTTCCCTGAAAATTGTTAGTGTAGATCTACAACGGATAAATGCATGGTCCGAATCGACATGTGTTCCAAAAAGAACGACAATCCAGGATGCAACCATGCCATCCCTAACTAATTGCTACATGATCTATTTGAGTCCACCGTTGTCAGGGAGCTGTAGGACATCTGTGGCACGACGTCTTACACTTCGTCTGAAATTCGTGCAGCTATCTAACAGTCGCTCACCATTATCATTGAGCGTCGAGCTTAAAGGGTAACTTTCATTTAACTGAAATTCTGCGTTATTTAAGCATTTATATCACCTATAACCAATACTATACCCGAATTTCTTGTTCTACTGAGTAAAGAGCTTAATTCGGAGCAAAAAGCGTCCTTGTTTTCGTCTTTCATGTAATCGCGTGGAGCATATACAGATACAACGATAAAGGTAACGTTGGTAAAAGTTTCTGGCATTAATTTTAATAGAACTATTTAAGTGTTCGGCTAAAACTCGATTATTCACACTGATCCATTCAGTTAAGCAAACTTCAGCTCGTGTGCTAAGGACAATACCGACGCCAAAATTGCCGGCTTGAGAAAACGCCGTGGAACCAGAGGTTAGTAGCTAATAACGCATAGATAAGAATGGTGCACCCAGTTCGGTAATGAATATAGGATCTTGTATTCTGGTTTCAGATACGCTACATCGATTTTTAATTTATTCAACGTATGTGCAAGAGATTCTTGTTGTGCAGTTTGTTTTAATGTTCGCACATTACATGTGCTGACGTTAAAAACCCAATCTAGGTTTAATGAAAGGTAGTATATTTCAACTATTTTCGATATTTGGCAATCCAATATTGGACTCAGTGATATGATCAACATTCACCATATTCATAACATTCAAAAGAGAGTTAGTGTTAGATTTAGAAAAGGAAAGAGAATGAAAAGAGGCAGAATCGGAGATGAAGGTGTCTGCCGTAACCTGATTTTGCTTATCCACCCTGCACGACTCATCAGATAAGGCGACCTTATTATACTGCGTGACGGCCGATGTAGTATGTAATCATTATAATTCGTATCGTTCACGGTTATATTTGGGCTCTAAAAGAACACTAGGTCACCCATTCCTAGTGAGGATCGTTTGTGTTCAGAACTTTCCTTCTCTTAGATATTGTGCCAATCAAGGCTGATGCGTACTTTCAGCGGCCAATTTTGTCTCTTAAATAACACAAAGCTGCAGGCCACAATGATTTGCTTCCCACCTTATTTAAGAATGATGGCGATATTATTTGTTGGGCGATGACTAATCTTATTCGCACTATATCAAATAAGCTATTCGTCCTCGTAGCGCGAAGCGAGCCGACTATCATCCATATCTTTAAAACAAGGTAATCGGAATATGTGCGGTAACCATAGTGGTATAAGTTTTAATTCAATAGTATCGAGTTTATTTGCTTCAATTAGCATGAACTGTCACAGCGATTCAAGGGAATCACATATTAGAGAAAGACATGACGGATTTCAGTCAGGATGGTGTTTTACAGATAATAATTTAACCATAAATCAAGAACTTGTTCAGCCATATTTATAATGCCGTCTTTCTACACTTCAAAAGTTCATTTGTCTCAGGAGACCGCAATATTATATTCGATGTATTATCGAAAGTGATATGCCCACTAAATTTGCAAATATTTAACGTTCCCTAATCACAAACATACATGACCGCGTTAATATCTACAATTAATTCTTGCACAATTTTTCTACTAGCAGTAGTGTCCGTCAAGGATGTCCACGTCCCCAATTTTCTGTTTAATATGGTAAAAATGTCATTAGGAACTATATTCTTCAATAAGATTAGGATTTAGGTGTTGATGTTGTTTCGAGCGGTAGATTAGTCGATACTGGGTGTCCAGACGATACTATATTATTATTTGAAAATCGGGATTAAGCCCAGATGCTCTTAATTAGACAATCAATAATAATTTCGACTTTCGTCATAAAATTCGCGCCCCATATAAGTAAGACTGCACTTACTTCCACTCTGCCGCTTCATAGTGACGATCTTGGCGAATCAACGAGTTTACACATCTTGGTAGTTGTATCGATAACGTAAGAAGTATGAGTGTCGAGATGCATATGATAATCACGAAAACTAGAATAACTATTTTTCAGATATTTTCATTGACGAGGTGACACAAGTATCTCAATCTACCTTAAAGGTTATGTGTGTAATGCATCTGCATGTGCAGTTTCGTTCTACGCGAGTGAAAATTAGACGTTGAGAGCGGAAGACTTTAGACACTTATTTGCATTCTACTATCAATGTTGCTTATAAAGGTTATCTACAAAAATAAGCAACGCTGACATCCGTAGACGTAATTTGGATTTAACGAAGATAGCACCTCGTTAGACAAACAAATAAGGCACCATAAACTACACTGGCTCCGTCACGTTTTGCATATATTTTGATTCAATTGTCCAGAAGATAATTATTCTCTTAACCCGCGCCAGATTGACGAGCGAAACCAAGACAAATTTCGACATAACAGAAGCAGCTAGTCAACTAAATTAAATTTGGTAATTAAAGACACGTTCGTATATCAGGACGGTCCCACGGGCACGTCATACTTCTCGGTTGGAAATCCCGTGCGATATGGCATCGAATCCAGTTCAATGGCGATTTTATCCAAGATTTCTACTAGCATCAACTAAGTAAAAATCTCAAGTATGTATTAGGTTTTGCGAAACTAGTAACAAATTAGTTCAGTTGTGACCAGAAGGATAAACCAAAGACAGCATGAATGGAAAGTATAATCTCATGCAGATTCGTTTCATGCTTACTGTCGACTCATCAGCAGGAGCCGGTATTACACCCTTTAACCACTATATATTTGGTCGAGAAATGTGGGATAATACGACAGTACAATCTCCTAGACAAATGTATATATCTATAGTAGTGTAGCTAATATCATATAATGTCTCGAAAATGCGACTTCCAGTTAACTCACTCTATATAATTTATGTACCGAGTCTGTAAAGGATACTAACACTATGACTATTTTGTTAGTAACAAACAGTATTTAACTGTTATATATTAAATTGAATGATGTCATGCTTACCGCGAAATGTCATAACTGATATCGATCAAGGCCAGGATGTATGGATTTACTGGAGTAACAGGTGTTCAGAAATAGTTGTAAATCTCAATTTCGGTGAACTATAGCATAAATTTATATCAATCATATTGGTACCATGTTCCGACTCGGAAGCAATAGTGTTAGTACCATGTACCTTTTCGGTACAATAATGTTAGTATCGGTTACTAACACAATATCCATAGTGTTAGTATCCTTTACAAACTCAGTATATATATTATATAGTGTGAGTTAGCGTTGAAGTCGCATAGTCGTAGACTATACGATGTTAACTTCACTATTGCACGTTTACACATTCGTCTAGGAGATTGTACCGTCCTATTATCCCACATTCTTGACCAAAATATATAGTGGTTAAAGGGCGTAATACCGGCTCCTACTGATGAGTCGCCAGTAAGCACGAAATGAATGTGCATGAGATTACACTTTCCGTTCATGCTGTCTTTGGTTTATCCTTCTGGTCACAACTGAACTAATTTGTTACTAGGTTCACAACACCCAATACATACCTGCGCATATATTAGCTCTCCGCAACAAACAGTATTTAAAAGTAACCATCTCTTCTTAGTTAGTCACTTTTAAATACAAGATTTGGTATTTACGCAGTGATCCAGCGAAACACGAAAGGAAGGCGTACATGGCCATATTGGTGTTGTATAGAGGTCTAGGTTATTTTATTTCTGTGTATTACGTAAGTCAGAATCTCAATTGGAATTATATCCATCGCTTTATAAATCACAACTTTAACACATTTTGCTTGAAATTATTATTTAGTCATTTCCTTCATTCTTTTCATTCATTTTTATTTTTCATGGTCATGTGACAGTGAAGTACCGGCTATTAAGTGCTACTGTACTGCTGTCGGGGATGTGATGGGGATGAAGTACATAAACATTAGAGGATCCGCTAACTAACAAATTTTCTACAATGCAATGGTCTACTCTAAAGTTTATATATATATATATATATATATATATATATATATATAATATATATATACTGCCATAAAACATCAATTAAATATCACTTCCACAAGTAACATGGTTTCTGTTCTATATTGACAGATTGTGGGTGGGTGGAAGGAACCTTAAGTCGAAAGAGATTTCACATAGACTCCGCGTGAAGGAAAGGCTAGACAAAAAACATTAATAAGTGTATAACGGGAAATTGCACATACTAGACGGCAGGGTGGCGCAGCTGATGGAGACCAAACTCAAAAGCAAATGGCTCCGGTTAGAGTCCCATGCGGCGCAGTCTCGGCGAGTTTCTAATAGGGAGGAAAACGGTCAACTGAATGAATTGCCTTTGTTACTTTCGTCTATGCTTAATTGATATCATATACAACGGAACCATTAGTTATTTTTGGAATTAAAAGATGCAATATTAATCAATAAGGCTTTTAATACTAAATCATACCATTATTTAAATAGCAGAATTGCTTATTCAATTTCATGGCTGGTAGTTATACAGCAATGACGTATCAGTTATTAAATGCTGATATGCTGCTGTTCAAGACGATAAGGACAATAATAATTACAATTATACTAGCAAAAAATAGCAAGCATTTTCGTGTGTTACAGCCTTTAGTCTAATAAAGCTTAATAGCTTATTTGACTAAAGAACAAAAATGTGCACGCACTAAACTATCACATAAGAGCATTAAACTCATGTGCACATTCGTTAAATGAGATTATACCTTCCATTCATGCTGACTTTGGTCTATCCTTCTGGTCATATCTGAACTAATATTTTACTAGGTGCGCGACACCTAATGCACAAATGAATATATATTATTCTGCACCAAACAGTATCTAAGAGTATTAATCCTTAACACAGTATTACATGTTTGGGTCAAACTCACCAGGTGACAGTTTGTAATCTTTTGCTGAGTAGTCGGAATTCGGAGGTAAATTTTGAGAAACCTTACTGTGTTCGGAATGGTAGATGGGGAAGTCGGCATTGCACATTCCACTAGAAGGCATCATAACTTTAAACCAATTGCTGCAAATATCTTCATCGTCATTAGTGTCCTCATCACCAGTGTGTCCAGATTCATTAGCCGAGGCTAGAAAAATGAAGGTTAAAAAAAGAACGGATTTAATAAGATTACCTTTAGAATAAATTAGAAATCGTAAAAAACGAAAAAGAACATCATCGAATTTTGACATGATATATACAATGCAATTGCCCGATTAATTCAACTGAGTGAACAAGGGGGTAATCGAAAAAATATGCTTATAAATTAATTTAAGCGACAAAGACTATTTCAAACTTTGATTCGTTGAAATATGAGAACTATGCAGTTTCTTTAGTCAGAAAGTTATCTTGATCATTTTTTGTACAATGCATAAGTTAGCATAAGCAGCATCTTCAGATTTAGATAAATGAACCAATTGATGATAGCAATATCTCTTTACTACATTTATAACTTAGCTTAATTACATACGAAAAACAAGTTTTTGACATGTATAAATACACACAGATATATATATATATATATATATATATGTATATATATATATATATATATATATATATATATATATATATATATATATATATGCATATATACATACATAAAAGCAAACATGCATACATATATACATACACACAAATACATACATACCTACTGCATACATCCATCTATACATACATACATACATGCATGCATCCATCTATACATATATAGGCAATACAATTTAACAATAATTGATTGCGCGGGTGGTGGTAACAATTATTTAAATCAAGTTTGCGAGCTTCAAGTAAACACCAATCCCATTGTATTTAACCAGTCGTCGAACAACATAACAAAACTACTGCCAGCCGCAACGCACTGACGCGTTTCGACCTTCCATGATCATCATCAGAGTACGACGGCAAACTGACTATCGAGGATAAAACCAAATTGAATATATATGGAAATCAAAGTTAGATATGCGGCTCTCACCTCTAGTAGTCTCGCATACATTTAACTTGACTGGAAATGTCGGCTACACAATTTCTATGCAATCACGAACATTAACTGATTGTAGCTTTCGCCACATACATAAACACATACATACATACATACACAATTACACGCATACATACATACATTCATACCTACGTCATACATATATACATAAATGGATATCTAGATTTCGGTACTATAGGTTTAAGAATGCCCATGTTAATGAGGCCCTAATAATCGAGCTTCTTCACTAGTTCCGGTTTGCTGCAAAATTTTTTTCCAATTCAAATCTCTCTTGGTTATTGAAGATACATCCGCTGTGCGCAATTAAAAGTAATGTGAGATTATTGGCCTACCCCACTTGCCGTTTCAGCCGTCTATCCGAATAGCCTTAGAAACCTGGCAAGCGTTCTCAAATAATTGTGTATTAGGTGTTGCGCACCTAGTATCAAATTAAATCAAAAATAAGCCAAATTCAGTATGAAAAGAAGATATAATCTCATGTGCCCATTCGTCTCGTGTTCATCAATAGGAGCTAGTGTTACGCCATATAGCTACTATATATTTGGTTGAGGAATGTGGGGCAATTAGACTGTACTATCTTCCAGGTTGCCGGGTCGGTGCATGGTACCAACAAAATGGGTTCCAATATACGCTAAATGTTACCAAAATTAAGAATTAAATCTACTTCTGGGCACCCGTTATTCAATCAATACTGCATCTAACGCAATCAACTAAACGGGTGGTGATAACAGTTCCATAAATTTTGTGAGCTTGAAACGAAAGTATTAGTTACCGCCGCCCGCGCAACTATTTTTCGTTTATTTATATAAGTGGCCAAGTTTGTGTTGCTTACATCGATATTTCTCTCCAGTTCAAATTTATTCCCTCCTTAATCTTTCTTTATTTACAAATTTATTTATGAAAAATACCAAGGCTATTCGATGGAGAAATCTTTCACTTATGTTCACCTGATGCTTACCAAATGCGATTAATAAATGAATTAACAATTTATAATGCGCCGTGAATTAATAAATTTCAATCCGATTTGATTAAAACAGAAATAAGCGTGCACGGAACGCGACCATGAACAGCAATTAATGAGTGTAAATGAATGGACGTGTGCATGGTTCATATTCGCTAAAGTTTCATTTATCCGCTTGTTTGGTTTTTCGATGTTTTGTGAATATAATCAATTGTAGATACTTGAGAATAAAATGAAACAGAAATATTTGCTAGATCTCACAAGATTAACGCATAGTAACAAGCAAATTAGAAATGCCAGCAACATTTAAGAATTCTCATATTTCTTGTATTGTAAACTCTACATCAATTATTAAAAAGGATTTAAGAAAATGGCGTGCTGCGTTGAAAAAAATCTATTATATATGCGGAGAGATTTGTGAAGAGCTTTAGCGAAAAGTAACATTCATGCATTAATAAAAAACATAAACGATGATCTTAATCTAATCCAGAATAATTAATGTCAACAAGGCAGAAATAGACAAAAACCGACATTGAACCCTCGATTATTGCAGATAATTTCAGCCTTCATGTTGATCTAATGATCGCCTTTCGTTTCCATTAACAACGGTATTATCTAACTATATACAGAGGAGCACTGTAACGGTTTCTGTAAAGACTGCCTCCATGGCATGCTCGAATAACTTCATAGAAATTACGCGTCATTGTTGAAGGCCAAAAAACAAAATGTTCAATATTCAGAAAAACACTGAATTATAGAGGCAAAGGTTGATAATCAGCATAACAAGCTACATATAACCAAATGTTTTGGGATGGATGTCATCTTTCAACATAGCTCCCTACAGCGCATTGCGTACCATTTAAACGAAAGCGGCCGAGCAGTCAAGAAAAAAGACGAAAATGGGGTTCAGATTCAGGTGGCATAAATGGAGAGTACAATGGAGTGGATGAATTTTTTCTATGCATCACAATCTCGGCCAAACTCCTACTTGAATTGTGCTAATTTGCTTTTCTTGCTCGTTGCTTGCTGTGCTTAAGAGGAGGTCATTACGATACAACACTGTGTCCAACTTGTTAGCAAATTGTGGTTAGTGTCAATCCTTATGAGCTGTGCGCCAAGCGGTGATCTTCTCGCTATTCCCTCACAGTTTCGCTGCAGTTGTCGCGTATTAAAGGGTTGGTCTGTCATCAAGGTTAGCCAACAAGTTATCTAGTTTAATCGTCAGGAAAATACCGACAGTTATTGACGCTTGCCTTTCATGATATTTTCAGATGCTGTATTGTATGCTTAAGGCTTTAATTACGCAAGGACTAGTAGAAATTTACGCTTCTCCTAAGACTGTCTACAAATAATTAATCGTTTTTTGTGCATAAATTTTTGTGTGAACTACATGCGGCTGCTTACAGCAAAACAACAAGCTATGGAGTATGAATAACTTAAAAGATGATTTCTCGACAAACATCGAAGAATAAGGCTAACCTCTACCGAGCTGAGTAAAAATACCTCCGGCAACAGCAACTCTGCTTAGGAGTTCTGCAAATCGTAAGGCAGCACTGCGACGTTGTCGCACAGTTGTCGGTTTCCGTCCTGAAGACCCTTCTAGCGCATTTTCACTAGCATCTTCTGAATCTCGATCAGCAAATTCACCTGGGGTGCTGATTTTAAAACCAGCAGATCTATCATTAACAGAGCAACGTGCTTCCAAAGCATGCTCATGATTTGTTAATCCGTCCTCCGGGAAATATTGCACTTCTTGTTCGGAATCGGCGCAAACTGCACTGCCAAAATGTTTCTGTCGCTGACGGCAGTGAAGAGCACAATGTCGGTGATGACCTGTCATGCCAGAGTGCTCGCAGAGAGTACTTGAGCTGCCCATGCTTCGGATACGCCTATATAAACTATGTGTGGACAGACCAAGACCAAGATCGAGGCCAAAACCTAAGCCTTCGTCAAGATCAACATCCAGACCCGGAGGTCCTCCAGCTCCCGTACAACGAGCAGCCAACTGCGCAGCTGCTAGTTCTAACTCCGCTTCATCCAGATCACAATCTAAGTCATCAAGCAAATCGTCATCATCAACATCTAATTCGTCGGCTGAAATTTCACTCGCTCGTTCCATTCTATCAATTTCCTGCCATAGACGGTGTGTTGCCGATACGCCAAACTCCTCAATCTTTTGCAGGTAAAATAAAAAATATAAATGTTAATATACTAAAATAAATTTTTTTTCATATAATAATGGTAACTCTGAGTTCTTCAGTTTTTTTAAATGGTCTTATTTTCATTTCTGATCCACATTAATATTGCTATTGAGGAAACGATTTCAGTATGCAAATAACTTCAGAGAAAATGTATACTTATTATTTATGAACAAAATGTATCAAGGTAAAATAAAAATAAACTACGAAAAAAATGGAGAGTTCAACAATTTCCAAGATTCGTATAAGTAGGGTTGTTGTCAGTTCAGTTTAATTTTTTGATATACACGATTGTTTACTTCTGTTAAAGCATGCATCAATCAACCAGACGTTTCGTATTCTCATTCAGCGAACAACATCTCTCCAAATTAATCAAATACAGAAGGCCTAAATTATGTAATGAAAGTACATATCTCTTAAATTAAGATAGATATCTTTTTTTGAAAATAATTCGATTAATTATCTGCTTTTTGTTATTCAAAACAAGATTTCTACTTTCAATGTATATCTACAAATTCCGCATATTTCGGGGTCGCCTTCTAGGTCCCTCTGACGACAGTAAGATCAAGTTAGCACAAAATAGTGAAATATTTATTATTTTAAAAAAAGAAGGATGCCTCTTTGAATACAATCTTTAACTGTGTCCAGCCACCTTCAAATAATGAAATGGACACATTAAAGGAAATAATGGCCTTGAAACACATGTAAGGAATAATTCACAATTAAAAATATACATAAAGTAATAAAACCCAAGATTCAAGAATCCAGAGAAACGTGAATCTAAAATGATTTCAAAATATAACAACAGCAGCAGCCTTAAACTGAGGTAATGACAGTAGAATATCACCAATAAAATATAAAAACCGAACCAAATCGACAAAATAAACTCTATAAAATAGGCTAACAAACCACTTAAAGGGGAATAAAATCCATTACAACGTTAATGGAGCACATTTTCAAATTTTGTAATCGTACCTGGAGACAGTCACTTCAAGGTTTATAAACACCTTATGTTCATTTTAACACGTTATCATAAAATAGTAACCATATTGATTATTGGATTTACCGTAAATTCTATACAGATCGACAAAATACACACCAACAATAGGAAAATTTCTCGGCAATATAGCACAAAATGCACAACCGAATGACTGGAAACGTGGGTTTAATGAAATTGTAGCCAATGACATTCGAAATCAGAAGTTCAATAATTTGAAACAATTGTGCTCTTTGTATAATGGTAGGCGATAGAAATACTCCAAGTTCGTTCAATGTGCTAAATGGTGGTATTATTTTTGCTATTAATAAAGCCTCTTCATTCAACCAAACTACGCCAGTTGCATTAGCTATAATAATACAGGCATTTTGTCATATCAATCAAAACAGATCCAAAATCAATACGAACTCGTTTTCAAAAATCAGGTAGAGCATTTTATTTGTACTGGATTTGCAGTGTTTGTACGAAGTCCAGTATCCGAATACGCTGCAGGTTTGGCTTTATTTTCAAACAGCTACCTCAAAAATCATCATAACGATTAAGCAATCACTGATTCCGCGCGTAAGGATAAACATAATTTATATCACACAACTCGCATGAACCGACGCTTTCCGGACTTCCATGGTCATCGCCAAAGCACAATGGAAAACTGACTAACGAAGAGTGAATCAAAATGCATTAATTATGTATAGAAAATATTAAATTAGGCTCTCATCCAAAATTATCTCACATACATAGTGCGTGATTGGAATTTCGGCTGAAAATTTTTTATGAAGTCACGATAACGTTTTTCTGATTTCTCCATTTCAAACAAGATATTCAAATAAGCAAGCATTGATTGCGCGGGTGGTAATAACATTTAATTAAATACAATTAAGATACTTGAAATAAACATCAATTCGATCGTGTTTAAACAAATGCACAACATAGCAAAACCAAAATGTAATGCATAAATAAGGCATCTGCATCTGGTTAAAAAATGGGATTTCTGGTTTTGTCAAGTCTCCAAATTTTATTTAAATACATGTAATCAACATTCGCGCAATCAATGGTTGTCTTATTGAATAACATCTATAACTCTTGCGAATGCTGGAAAACAGTTATTTTCTTAACTTAGTAGAAATTGTGTAAACGAAATTCCTGTCAAGTACAGTGTACGCTAAAATATTAAGGATAGAAGCCCAGTTTCACAGATTCTAAATTATATTTATATAATTCATTTTGATTCTTATTAGACAATTTGCCGCCGTGATGTAACAATGATCACAGAGAATTGCACCGCGTCAGTACGTTTCGCTTACGGTAGTTTTGTTATACTGTATAACCAGTTAAGTTAAATCGGAATGATGTTTATCTCAAATCCACATATGCGATTTAAACAATTGTTATCACCACCAGCGCAATCAAAATTTGCTAAATTGTATAACTTATAAAAATGTGGCGAATGCTACAAAAATTAATGTTCTTGATTGCATAGAAATTGTTCAGCCGAAAGTTCCAGTCAAGTACAATTTATGCAGGACTACTAGAGGTAAGAGCCGCATACCTAATTTTGCTTTACTTATAATTGCATCGCGGGTTAACCCTCGTTAGTCAGTTAGCCGTTGTGATCTGACGATGAACAAGGAATCGAAATGCGTCATTACGTATTACTGCCGGTAGCTTTTCTTTGTTATGGAAGCGGTCAAATTCAACGAAAGGTGTGTTCATTTCAAACTCGCAAACTCGATTAAAAGAATTGTTCACACCACCCACGCAATAAATAATTGCTAAATTAATAGTTTATATAGAAGTGGCGAAAGATGCAGAAAGCTTATTTACGTGACTACGTAGAAATTATGCAGCCGAATTTAACAAAGTACAATGTATGAGAGATTAAAAAGTGTGAGTGCCACATTTCGGATAATCCCTGCCTTATTCATGCATGAAAACAATCATTGATTACGCGGGTGGTGGTAACAACACTTTAAATCTTGTTTGCCAGCTAGAAGTAAACAACAATCCTAAAGTATTTAACCAGTCAAATACTGTTTGTTGCGAAGAGCTAATATATATGCAAGTATGTATTAGGTTTTGCGAACCTAGTAACAAATTAGTTCAGTTGTGACCAGAAGGATAAACCAAAGGCAGCATGAACGGAAAGCATAATCTCATGCACATTCGTTTCGTGCTTACTGGCGACTCATCAGTAGGAGCCGGTATTACGCCATTTAACCACTATATATTTGGTAGAAGAATGTGGAATAATAGGACGGTACAATCTCCTAGACGAATGTGTAAACCTGTAATAGTGAAGCTAACATAATCTAAAGTCAACGACAATACGACTTCAATGCTAACTCAAACTATATAATATATATACCGAGTCTGTAAAGGATACTAACACTATGGCTATTGTGTTAGTAACTGATACCTTTTTTGAAATCGATAAGTACCGGATACTAACACTATGGTTTCCGAGTCGGTACATGATACCAACCTGATGGATATAAATTTATGCTAAAGTTCACCCAAATTGAGAATTACAACAATTTCCGAACACCTGTTACCCCAGTTAAACCATACACTCTGGCCTTCATCGATATCAGTTATCACATTTCGCGGTAAGCATGACATCATTCAATTCAATATATTACAGTTAAATACTGTTTGTTGCGAAGAACTAATATATATGCAAGTATGTATTAGGTTTTGCGAACCTAGTAACAAATTAGTTCAGTTGTGACCAGAAGGATAAACCAAAGGCAGCATGAACGGAAAGTATAATCTCATGCACATTCGTTTCGTGCTTACTGGCGACTCATCAGTAGGAGCCGGTATTACGCCCTTTAACCACTATATATTTGGTAGAAGAATGTGGAATAATAGGACGGTACAATCTCCTAGACGAATGTGTAAACCTGTAATAGTGAAGCTAACATAATCTAAAGTCAACGACAATGCGACTTCAATGCTAACTCACACTATATAATATATATACCGAGTCTGTAAACGATACTAACACTATGGCTATTGTGTTAGTAACTGATACCTTTTTTGAAATAGATGAGTACCGGATACTAACACTATGGTTTCCGAGTCGGTACATGATACCAACCTGATGGATATAAATTTATGCTAAAGTTCACCCAAATTGAGAATTACAACAATTTCGGAACACCTGTTACTCCAGTTAAATCATACACTCTGGCCTTCATCGATATCAGTTATCACATTTCGCGGTAAGCATGACATCATTCAATTCAATATATTAAAGTTAAATACTGTTTGTTGCGAAGAGCTAATATATATGCAAGTATGTATTAGGTTTTGCGAACCTAGTAACAAATTAGTTCAGTTGTGACCAGAAGGATAAACCAAAGGCAGCATGAACGGAAAGTCATAATCTCATGCACATTCGTTTCGTGCTTACTGGCGACTCATCAGTAAGAGCCGGTTAAAGTGCGTAATACCGGCTCCTACTGATGAGTCGCCAGTAAGCACGAAACGAATGTGCATGAGATTATACTTTCCGTTCATGCTGCCTTTGTTTTATCCTTCTGGTCACAACTGAATTAATTTGTTACTAGGTTCGCAAAACCTAATACATATTTAACCAATCGTCGAACAACACAGCAAAACTACCGTCAGTCATTACTAATATTCATGCATTGAGGTTTAATCTTCATTATTCAGTTTGCCGGTGTGTTCTGATAGTGACCTTGGAACGTCAAAACGTGTCAGCACAATGCGACTAGCGGTAGTTTGTCATATAAATAACTTAGCAACCATAAAAAGCTCTAAGAAAATAATGTTTATTTATTGTGAAGTTACTTTTCGTCATGATATCTTAGTATACTGCTGAGCATTGTGCGAGCATGCATTTAGAAATCATAAAATAATTAGTGAAAGATAAATGAATAAAGTCTAACGGGCTACAAAAACTCAACGAAAAATAAATGTATAATTAATGACACACGTGCTTCGTATTAAGCGGCTGTGCAAAAAGGATAGCTGGCCCGACGTCTTAACATTCCACCATATAACTGGTATCGCAAGGTTGAAAAATGTAATAAAAAACAAACCAACTTAAACCTTGTAAACTTGGCATATAAGTATGAATGTCGTATCAAATGAAGATGTACTTGATTGAGAATGAGATTCAATCAGCAGCGTTTAGAGACCAAAGAAATGACAAGGTACATTCCACCATACATACATAAGCAATTCTATGAATCCATTGTAAGTGACACATTGACCCACACTGATACATTCATTTAGTTTATACAAAACTAAGCGTGAATATTGCACATAATTATAGACATTTCTGGCTTGACAAACAGCGGGCACAAGCTAGTCAGCCCGGGAATGGTAGCATGAACCCAGGGGGTGCCAAATAGGATACAGCTATCATCCCATTTCATTTGGCAAATGTAAGTGAAGGTCAAGTTTAACTTCGTTTATTTTTCACACACACACACTATATATATATATATATATATATATATATATATATATATATATATATATATAAAGGTACTTTTATTTATTAAATCAAGTTTGCGAGCTTGAAGTAAACACCAATCCATTGTATTTAACCAGTCTTCGAACAACATAACAAAACTACCGCCAGCCGCAACGCACTGACGCGTTTCGACCTTCCATGATCATCATCAGAGAACGACGGCAAACTGACTATCGAGGATCAAACCGCATTGAATATATATGGAATTCAAATTTAGATATGCGGCTCTCACCTCTAGTAGTCTCGCATATATTGAACTTGACTGCAAATATCGGCTGCAAAATTTCTATGCAGTCACGAACATTAACTGTTTGTAGCTTTCGCCACATATACATATATAGGCAATTTAACAATAATTGATTTCGCGGGTGGTGGTAACAATTCTTTAACTCAAGTTTGCGAGCTTGAAGTAAACACCAATCCTATTGTATTTAACTACAG
>JAQBSW010010197.1:0-25325 GCA_029291075.1 Eudiplozoon nipponicum
TTAAAAATCTGAGTAAGAAACCTCGTCTTTTGTAAACTGATTGAAAATGACCTAGAACGATATAAATTCCCATTTCTTTCTACTCTTATTTTTCTCAAAAATATTATTCAGTAGATTAAACACAGATTTATCAATGGATATAATTCACGACATCTCACATATAATTAAATAAATATGCTAATAAATTTACTATTTATATCGCGAAATTATATAAGATTAATATTTATTTTTCTCACACAGTTGCTTATTTATATAAATATATATATGTTTATAAAAATATTTATATGTATTTTATATATTTGTATACTTTCTAAAAGGAATTTTGTAGTATAGAATTAATCAATAAATAGTAAAAGTTGTCTTATAGAATATATTAGTAGTAACTGCTGGCACGTAATCTTTCAAGAGTAGCAATGAACTATTGGGTTTATATATATATATATATATATATATATATATATATATATATATAGACATATATAGATATAAAAGAATTGTATATCTGTATATATTTTTATTCTATATAAATATTGATATATATTAACATATATGTTATATAAAAAATTTGTAATAATCTGTATATATGTATAATTTTGGAGAAATTGTTATATATTTATATAAGGTGTGGTACATAAATATTTAAAAAATTAATTATATTAAAATTAATAAATTAAAAATTTATATATATGCTTTGTACGTAACATAATCAATAAAATATTAAATATATGTTGTTATACCATATTTTGATTAGAGAAATTTGACTCACACTTTTCCTTATATTATAAATATATATGAATAATTATCTATAAGTTTTATAAACGTAGATATTCATGCGTTCCGTACATATTATATAAGCTGTCATCAGAAATATATATATATATATATATATATAAACACAATGTTTCTTATACATATTTATATAGATGAAAAATTGTATATGAGTTATACATGTATATATGTGCATTTTATAAATTTGTATTTGGTGTGTTAGATAATGTATATATATATATATATATATATATATATATATATATATATATACTGTCAGTGAGCCTCACAAAAATCTCGTAGTTCCCTCTATGTGCAAAAATAAAAATAAATTTTATCAGATACAGAAAACGCTTCCTTCTCGTGTTCTTCTCAAGTATCTACAAATGAACATCTCTTTATATATAAATGGAAAGGCCAAACAAGATAGAAATGTGCACACATGGAGAGAGTGTGAAAAAAGGAAACCAATCAATTGCGTGCATCACCTCCAGTTCAAGCTCAATGCCTGGGCATGGTTCTGCTGCTTGCATAAATCCAGCTACAATTTGTTAATCCATAAGCCTTCGTACGTGACTAACTCCCTTTTGTTTTTACATTTAGTAATTATTTTAAATGCTACGTCTCCAGATATGGGAAGTGACATCGAAGCGTCGCCAGTCAAAGAAAATTAGATCGTACCTCATTTCCATTTGTTAGTATGAAAGATGCTGAAGCCTTCGGAAGAAAGAGACGAATCGTACTCAGCCAAGAATAAGGCACAATCAATGCCCATTTGGAAATGGAGATCAATCCGATCTTTGCGAAACTGATGGTGCAAAGCGAAAACCGGCGTACTTAAATAGCGGGGATTCCACGAAAGAAGCTTGCACTGTGCAAACATTCAAAAGATAACCTTCTATATCCCAATATGAAGCATTTCTTACGACATAAAAAATCAAAGTGGAAGGTGGTATCGACTATTCAAAATACCGTGGCTGTTAATGTTTAATTCATGTACCGGCCACACATGTGCACTCTAGTTTCTATAAATGTCGGTAAGGCTAAAATAGACAATAATTCTGGTAGCTATTTAAAACGAGATTAATTCTAAGCAGGTTTTAATGCTATGCCATACAATATTTCAAATCCCAAGCCGTGATTAGCCGACCTAATTTATCTTTGCCACGTCATTAGTTGCTCAAATAAGTCATATGTAAAATTGAGTAAATAAAATCCTATTGGATAATCTGACCGTACGCATTTGACAAAATGCTACAGAGATTGAGTGAATGATGTAGCAATTCATCAAATAAAACGGTTTCGTCATAATCTCTTCGGCTTTTATCCAAAATTTTCTGCAGACAACACGTAAAGTGTTCCCAATAAGGAAGAAACCGGCCAAAGCTGAGATCTTCATGTAAGTATCTGACTCATTAATTACTTACATATGTCAGCATAAACTAAGAACTGTAAAGTGTATAAAAGGCCATTCATTCAGTAGACCGGATCTGTCCTTATTGAGAATTCATCTCGTACCGGCCAGAAATTCCCGCGGACATGGCTCGAACCTTGGCACGAGTCACCCTTTTGCTCGCTATAGTACGTGATGACTTCTCTATATTTAAAATGTTTAGTTTACACTGACTAATTTAATTATATGATGGGACTGGTGCTAATGCCGAGATCGCAACCTTGTTTTAAATTAATGTTATCAACGCTCGAGCAACAAATATTTATTTAATTGTTTACATATTCATTTCATATACAATTTAAAATATATTTACAGCTTGATACATATTATTTTATTTCCATAGTTTTTTATAATTGACCCAAATGCAAGCACTATAATCCCAGCTGCAGATAAAAGTGCAATTGCCCAAAAAATACATATTGGCACCAGTTACCGGTGAATACTGTATACCAGATAATGGGCGAATCAATAAATCTAAACTAATATAACCGCAACCCATGAAAATTATATTAGATAGAGTATAAGAGTAACAACAATGTATAAAATTCTTTTATTCAAACATAAAAATGAACTCAATTAATTTTTAAAATCACACTCGAAATTAAAATGAGTTTATTAAGATAAAATTACATAAATGAAGATTATCTGATGCACAGATGCTCACCATTAATGTCGTATTCGGAAGATTGCATCTCATTCAAATTGGCGGCAACATCCTTTGCGTTTGGAGAAGAGTTTGCCATTAATAATTTCGGCATTTTTCTTGAGTACAGAAGAATATAACAATTTAAAGATTTGCAAAAAATAAAATTACTCGCAAAAATATAAACCCGAAAACGGGGTATCTAGGTAACCGGACAGAGTATTATGGTTTTGATGATTAAATGGCTTGAACGATGCTGGAATGTGGTACAACATAATACAAAAAAGGGAGACCTTGATGTTAAGATCCGGAGGAGTCAATGCTAATAGGGCATATTAATCGGGGATTCTCTACTGAATCCTTTTTGTCGCTAGATTTGCACCTATTTTTAGCCATTCAATGTATACTGTTAAATGAGATTAACGCACACATTGATCAAGTACCCGAGCAAGAGATGGCTGGTCTAAACCTCCTGCAGTTCCAACCAGCCATTGTAGTAGCTTCATTGGCGTTGCGAGCATGATGTGTAATTGGCCTTTCAGACGATGCTCCAACCAGTGCAGTGTACATTTCAATAAAAGTCTTGATGGTGATGAATCGACAAAGAACTGCCGCATATGACAGTTTGGTTCGTAAATTCTGCTCTTAATTAATGCCTACCCCCCTGATGAGCACTTGTTTATGACCTTAAGCAAATGGAGAAAATTTATCCATTAATAAAGCTGTCTAGGGGCTCGCGGCTATACTTCGTTATCATTCAAGCTTCTACAGTATAAACCAGGAATCGACAGATGGTTAGACTTTAAAAAATTTAACTTGGTGCTCATAGAAATATACAAGCGATAACATAAAGGTTTGCACAATTAAGAAGACCAAAAACTGTAATCTAATAAGTCTGGAAATCTCGGCAGAAGCTGATTCGTTTTGTGCCAACAAAATTCTTAGGTAATTAAAATCCTTGAAACTTGACGGTAGGATGCCATTTAGCACGATTTTCAGCTTACGAACTAAACTGACCGTAAGGACTGTTTGTGATTAATCAATAGTTTTCTGAAGTTAGTCTGCTTCTTCTGACATTATAATATCATCTTCAGAGTATTCTCAGTCAAGAAGCAGGCCTTGGAAATCGATCCCCCCTCCAGGTATTGCTGTGGTGAACTCGGTGAAAATGTACCGGTAATATAATTCAATCGGATGTGAGCAACGATGCATCGATTCTTGAACAGTTATGTTATTCAATTAGTAAATTAATAAATAAAATATATGCTGTTATTTTAGACAGAGTAAAATAACGGTGTTATTTCTAGTCTGAGATTCTTCACGAAGCCCTTATGCTTCAGGCTGCATTATTTATCAATTGGTAGTACCCTCTAAATATTGTTCCCTGCAGCGATTATCCTATCAGATGGCCCCATGACGATAGTGTGGTCGGCTCTGATCTCAAGCAAATCCAATGGTCAGAATTTAGTTAAAATGCACTTCCAAGAAATCTCATTTTATAACGCTTAGAATAACGAAATATTATGCAAAGATCTTTAAGTTCAAGCTCATATCTTGATAGCAGCGAAAGAATTTTTTTAAGGAAACATTTTGATTAGAATATGTATACGCAAAAATACGTATAAATTTTACATATAATATCTAGGTTTATCACAATTAAACCAAAGTTCAGTTGTTAACATCAGAAAAAATAAGTTGTACAATTTATTTAATTAACCTTCTAGAGGGATGTTGGGAAAATAAGTCTATTAGCAAAGCAAATCGTTTTTGGTTGACGTACTAGAAAATAAAAGCTTTCTCAAATCTTTAGTAGATATTTCAGATTTAAAATTAAATCATTATTGTAATTAAATTCCGTGAGAATGTCCTATTGGAATGTCATACAGCTGGAATATATTGTATGAAACAAGGTATAAATCTAAAAAAATTAGATTTTCATACATCAAGATATGTTCCTAGTATGAATTTCATTATTTTTAGGCTCTTTAAATTAACAATAATAACTTACGCATTTGACTACATAAAAAGTTGGGCGTTTTTATGCGATACATTACTGAGTGAAAATAGGTAATATTTAAATTTATGAGGTGTATTAATTTCAGTTATTTGAAATGTCGAATGGTTTGTTGGGGAAGGAAAGTTTTTCAGGATTTAACTTGATAATTTTTTGAAACAACTTTAAATTTACATAATTACTTCGGCTTTATTAGATTTAAACGAACCACTAGTAGTTTACCATTAAACTGTAATGGCGAATAAAGATACAAACGCAAGAATATCTGATGAATTTACGCCATTGAAAGACAAAAAATCGGCATGCGTATGCAGCATTAAATAAAAGAACATTTTTCCCTAAGTGCACATTTCTCCTTTCACTACAGTTATCAAACAACAACGTTCCACATAGCGGCTAATCAGCAAAAATGTTTTTGATTATGTCGAGTTTCTATGAGTAATCTGCGAAGGACAATATAATTTAAGGTTTTATGAAGAATAATCTTTTAAATTTTTCGATTTATATTTATTCGGGTCTTAATCATGCATCTATAATCATAATATTGGATAGGCATGTGGTTTTAGGCTACGAGCAAAACCCTCTAAAATAACCATGGTGTAAAATATAAAAAATCAATGAAAGTTCAAAGAATAAAAAAGTTATTTTGGTAATAAATCACCAATTATGCTGAAAGAAATTTTAAATTGGACCTTGCAAATTTAGAATAAACACCAATCTCATTGTGTTTAACTAGTCACAAAATATTGCATAATTACCGATAGACACACGTACTGACTAGTTTTAGCCTTCCGTGTTCAGCATCATCACATCACTACGGCAAACTGACTAGCGAGGATCAAACAGCCATGCATACACAAGGAAAGAAAAATTAAATATGCAGATCTCAACTGTAGTAGCCACACATACATTGTACATTAATGGAAATGACGGATGTGCAATTTCTTTTCAGTCATAAGCATTTACGCCTTCAACCCCTTTGGGTTACACAGACGAAACTTAACATAAATATTTCTGCATTCTGAGAAAACACACGAACGTACCGACTTGAATATTGTGCGTTCGCTGCTGATGACGAGTCTCTTGTTAACGACCTTGTCATTAAAGCATTTTCTAAAATTTGAAAGTAAAAACGAATACATAAATTAGGTAAACAAAACCATGCTTATTGATAGTCGAATAAATGTTAGATTATGTAACTTCAAAGGTTGTTGCTATCATCATTATGATTTGCAACAACAGACATATATCCTGCAGGCGTAACAGGAATAAAAACTAAAATACTGGATGGATTAAGATTAGACTGAATGACCTGCATTAAAATACAATCGGAATGGAAGCCATCAAGATCTCAATAAAAAGCATGGCCTACGTCAAGCAAAATTATGTGGACTTCGGTGTCAACTATGCACGACCTAGTGGCTTTTGCCGTTACGTTTCATAGTTCAACCAAACATGTTCAGTTCGAAAGTATGTATTAGGTTTTGCGAACCTAGTAACAAATTAGTTCAGTTGTGACCAGAAGGATAAACCAAAGGCCGCATGAACGGAAAGTATAATCTCATGCACATTCGTTTCGTGCTTACTGGCGACTCATCAGTAGGAGCCGGTATTACGCCCTTTACCCACTATATATTTGGTAAAAGAATGTAGAATAATAGGACGGTACAATCTCCTAGACGAATTTGTAAACCTGTAATAGTGAAGCTAACATAATCTGAAGTCAACGACAATACGACTTCAATGCTAACTCACACGATATAATATATATACCGAGTCTGTAAAGGATACTAACACTATGGCTATTGTGTTAGTAACTCATACCTTTTTTGAAATCGATGAGTACCGGATACTAACACTATGGTTTCCGTGTCGGTACATGATACCAACCTGATGGATATAAATTTATGCTAAAGTTCACCCAAAATGAGAATTACAACAATTTCCGAACACCTGTTACTCCAGTTAAACCATACACTCTGGTCTTCATCGATATCAGTTATCACATTTCGCGGTAAGCATGATATCATTCAATTCAATATATTACAGTTAAATACTGTTTGTTGCGAAGACCTAATATATATGTAAGTATGTATTAGGTGTTGCGAACCTAGTAACAAATTAGTTCAGTTGTGACCAGAAGGATAAACCAAAGGCGGCATGAACGGAACGTATAATCTCATGCACATTCGTTTCGTGCTTACTGGCGACTCATCAGTAGGAGCCGGTATTACGCCCTTTAACCACTATATATTCGGTAGAAGAATGTGGAATAATAGGACGGTACAAACTCCTAGACGAATGTGTAAACCTGTAATAGTGAAGCTAACATAATCTGAAGTCAACGACAATACGACTTCAATGCTAACTCATACTACATAATATATATACCGAGTCTGTAAAGGATACTAACACTATGGCTATTGTGTTAGTAACTGATAACTTTTTTAAATCGATGAGTACCAGATACTAACACTGTGGTTTCCGAGTCGGTACATGATACCAACCTGATGGATATAAATTTATGCTAAAGTTCACCCAAATTGAGAATTACAAAATTTCCGAACACCTGTTACTCCATTTCAACCATTCACTCTGGCCTTCATCTATATCAGTTATCACATTTCGCGGTAAGCATGACATCATTCAATTCAATATAATACAGTTAAATACTGTTTGTTGCGAAGAACTAATATATATGCAAGTATGTATTAGGTTTTGCGAACCTAGTAACAAATTAGTTCAGTTGTGACCAAGAAGGAAAAAACAAAGGCAGCATGAACGGAAAGTATAATCTCATGCACATTCGTTTCGTGCTTACTGGCGACTCATCAGTAGGAGCCGGTATTACACCCTTTAAACACTATATATTTTGTAGAAGAATGTGGAATAATAGGACGGTACAATCTCCTAGACGAATGTGTAAACCCGTAATAGTGAAGCTAACATAATCTGAAGTCAACGACAATACGACTTCAATGCTAACTCATACTATATAATATATATACCGAGTCTGTAAAGGATACTAACACTATGGCCATTGTGTTAGTAACTGATACCTTTTTTGAAATCGACGAGTACCGGATACTAACACTATGGTCTCCGAGTCGGTACATGATACCAACCTGATGGATATTAATTTATGCTAAAGTTCACCCAAATTGAGAATTACAACAATTTCCGAACACCTGTTACTCCAGTTACACCATACACTCTGGCCTTCATCGATATCAGTTATCACATTTCGCGGTAAGCATGACATCATTCAATTCAATATATTATAGTTAAATACTGTTTGTTGCGAAGAGCTAATATATATGCAAGTATGTATTAGGTTTTGCGAACCTAGTAAAAATGAGTTCAGTTGTGACCAGAAGAACAAAACAAAGGCAGCATGAACGGAAAGTATAATCTCATGCACATTCGTTTCGTGCTTACTGGCGAATCATCAGTAGGAGTTGGTATTACGCCCTTTAACCACTATATATTTGGTAGAAGAATGTGGGATAATAGGACGGTACAATCTCCTAGACGAATGTGTAAACCTGTAATAGTGAAGCTAACATAATCTAAAGTCAACGACAATGCGACTTTAATGCTAACTCACACTATTTAATATATATATCGAGTCAGTAAAGGATACTAAAACTATGGCTTTTGTGTTAGTAACTGATACCTTTTTTGAAATCGATGAGTACCGGATACTAACACTATGGTTTCCGAGTCGGTACATGATATCAACCTGATGGATATAAATTTATGCTAAAGTTCACCCAAATTGAGAATTACAACAATTTCCGAGCACCTGTTACTCCAGTTAAACCATACACTCTGGCCTTCATCGATATCAGTTATCACATTTCGCGGTAAGTATGACATCATTCAATTCAATATATTACAGTTAAATACTGTTTGTTGCGAAGAGCTAATATATATGCAAGTATGTATTAGATTTTGCGAACCTAGTAACAAATTAGTTCAGTTGTGAGCAGAAAGAATAAACCAAAGGCAGCATGAACGGAAAGTATAATCTCATGCACATTCGTTTCGTGCTTACTGGCGACTCATCAGTAGGAGCAATAATGAATAACGATATCTAAAGTGAAATCAGCATCAAAGCTTGTATCTTGGAAATTTTAGCATAATTCAATTAGATTTTTTATCCACCAATTCATACCTCGTGTGTTTAAATCAATATTTTCATGTTATACTAAAAGAAGCACTTGTGTAATCCGGCTGTGCAATGTCTGCTTGCTCGTGTGTAATATTGTTTTAATCAGCCTTTTAATCTAACCTTAAAAAAGGGATAAATCAATTTTAAAAATAGAATATTTTATAAAAAGTAAAATTAATGTTTAATTTACAAGACTACACACTTGAACATTAAACAATTAAATAAATCTAAATTGATATTTTAAAATGATCTCCATTCCCATTATTAACCTACAGTTTCCAGTAGAAACTAAACATTCCATAATGTATAAAAGGCAATTCACCCAGTAGATCGGCTATTTTAAATGAATGTGGACTATTTTATTAAATCGACGAGCACATTAATCTCCAATTCAATTATCTGTACGTCAATGAAAACTAGCAAGTCAAAAATTAAGAAGTTTAATAGAAATAGAGAAAAAACTTGAATTTAGTCATATCCATTAAACACGTATGTTGGTATAGCTCTTTTTTGTAGGAATATATCGGAGCAATTTAAAAAAAAGTTGCTTTCGTTTAATTCAGACTTTTAATCAATACGATAAATTTCCATACCAATTTAAAAAAAAATAAAGAAACCCTTTTGAGCAGAAGTAATTAATCGTAATCCTGGCAAAAACTGTGAATACAAATGAAAAAACGAGCCTGTTCTATACAAGCCACTGTGAATTTGGCTGAACTTGTTTAATTTTGACACGCCACCATTTGCTAAAATAATTCATATGCCAAATAAGGAAAATAGCACATTATTGACCAATCAGACCGTACGCATTTTAAAAAAATGACTGAGTTGGCTTGATTGGTTTAGCTTGGTTTACCTTTCCAAAGCGGAGCACTTATCTTCCAATTTGCTAATTGCTTCGTCAACAAAGGTGATCGAATGTCTACGAGTATATATATATATATATATATATATATATATATATATATATATATATATATAGGCAAACAAATTAAACAATCATTGAATTCGTATATGGTGTTGGGCAATTAATTAAACCAAGTGTGCGAGCTTGAAGAAAACACCAATCTCTTTATATTTAGCCAGTCATCGAAATTTAGTTGTTTACTGTTTACATGCATGTTACAATTAATTCTGCCTTCCACAAAACTCATTTCAGATGCATCAGGTCTGCTCAGCTTCTAATGAGTTTGAAGTTAAGTGCCACAGGGCTTCTTTAAAAGCTAGTGAATTTCCTCTACTATGGTGCATACTAGATAATTGGGGAACAAAACTATTATAATTAATTGTGTCGCTATTCATAGAACGTCTTTTCATATTAGGTTGGCCACATTGGTAAGCTAGTTAGTTACAAAGGCCAAATGCAATGTTTATTTTCCAAAAAGCTATGAAACATTTATCTTTATAATGGTTTGTTTATCAAATCAAGTAGACGTTGAAATGAGTCTATAAATGAATGTCGAATATTTGCGTTAATTCATTCAGCTATATGCTTTCGTCAAACAATTTCCTTCCGTTCCGTATAAGAAGGATTGTCTGGTTTTTAATTGTTGAGCATTTTTCTGTAATCTCGGAATAGTTGCAAAGAAAATGTAACATTTTCACAATATAAAACTTCTCGGCGCGCTCTCAATAGCATCACGTCAATTATAATTTATTGTAGATTAATTCTGCAAATTTGAACTAAATTAGTCACTAGTGTTAATACAAATAGAATAATTAAATATTTCAAAAACTCTCTTTCATATTGACAGCGTTTAAAACAATTCTGAATGGCTGAATGTGGCACAATTATTTACCCATGATTTTGCTAAAAATTTTTTGTTTCTTATGTTCACATTAATTTTCCAAATATTTTGGTAAAAAAATAAATTATTCACAACGGTTTTATGCCAGTTTTCATTTTTCTTATGCTGATTTCTACCTTTGAGTGAATAATTTCATCTTGGATCTTCAATTATTTTAAATTCATATATTAAGTACGCCTAAACGAGCACGAAAAACCTAATTTGCACAGACTTCGTCAAATGTGACAATGGGAGGAATATTTGCAAGACTGCGGAACAACAAATTTAAATTTTATACAGAGGTCAGGCGCATTGGCAGTACTCGTAAATCTAAGGAAGTTCGGGTGCCTTCAATCTCACAAACGCAGCATGGCAAACACTTACAAAATCTCATCTACTAAACATTACAAAAGGCTTGGCTAGCGATAGACTACTCCCATGATTTTGTAACGAGAGACCCTTTGGTCACTACCATAAGAGAGCTTCTTAGATGCCAATTCCGATCCAATCTTAGTGTGTGTATAGGTGTCTGATAAGATGGTTTTCTCTTCCACATCTATCAAGTTCATGTCAACAATATCTTGACCTAAATTGTCAGTGTCAACGAACTTTTGATTAGCCCCCATAGTAATCAAAGTAATGCTAGACCAAATAAATGTAAAACCTGTTCTCGTTTTAACAGAAATGTATTTTTAAAATCAAAAATGTAATGGGAACCCAAAAGGTTTCTGCAATTAGCAGAGCAAGTCTAAATACGTCACGCACACTGTACAGAAAGTGGACAAGATTTCTAGTCTTATTAGAGACAGATAAACTACTGAGATCAATGACCTTCCACGTTCAATTTCATGTTTGGCGGTACCACGTATAACAAAGTTCTTCACGAACTTATTTTCGCATTCTGGAGAAATAAATTAATGTCAATTGATTGCAAACCGTTTCAATTCGGTATCGTGCAAGATTTTGTGACAAGCAGTTATTAATAATGTCGTTCCGGCCAACGTTTTCCAATTATATGAAGTCAGTACCAGTGACTCATCGATAACCATTCATATTGGAAATGTATTTCCTGACCGATTTGCGATTGTCTGCAGTGAACAATAAGGATTCGTTATTACAGCCATCATGTTTATTTACGTTTATGATGTGATCTTTGCTTGGATCTCTGTGAAAGTCTCCAAAGTAAGGAAATTTGGTAATGGTCGCTATCTGGCTGATCTCGAATCGGTCGAGGATATTTTTATGTAGGAAGAAAAAATGAAGATCTTGTGATAGCGATTAATTGCGTTTAAGACGTGTCCAATTACTGGCGCCTCAACATACTGCCAATTCCACCTTATTCTGCGGAGACTATGAAGTTAAACGACTATGTTTCTGTTAGAATATGGTTAACTTTGTGAATCGATATATCCACTCGGTTTCCTTTATGTGATTGTCATTCAAGCGTGAGGAGGCATTAGTGAATAGAAAAAATTACAACTGACTAGTTCTAATCGAGCGCTAAAGGACGATCTATTGCAATAAAAAAAATGGTAAGGATTATCAATTGCATTGGTTGGAGCATTGATTTAGAAGGCATTTATTAATGCTACTCGTCAGTTTACTGAGGCAACATCGCTTAATGGCTGGAAATGCAGAAATGGTAGACAAACAATTCCGCAGACGCATTCTACTATTCGCTTTGGCAGTTACCTTATCAGGTTGAAACACTAACCAAGAGACACATGAAAAGGGTGTATTTGTGCGAGTCTAGCGACAAACACTGTTCAGTAAAGTGAACTGATTATTTCTGGCTTCTTGTCATAGTCTCTTGTGTAACCTACTGTTCTGAAGACCTAGTTAATGGTATCAAACTCGTAAAATCTATGGTTGCATAATACTAGAATATTGTTCCCTTTCAGAAAATGTTCTGTAAAGGGTGAATGCAAATCTTAACTTATGGCATTAGAGCTTTCCAATAGTATCAATAAATGGATATATAGCAGCGGTTTTAACTATTGTAGCCGGAGGATAGGAAGGTTATGATTGAAAAGAATTCACGCTGATTGTAGACTGAACGTATAATCGAAATGTGACCATACATCTTTAATTAGTGAATGCATAATTTCAGAAAATCCAACCGCAAGTTAGTTTGAATTTGAGATTAATCATCATGACGAGCTATAAATAAAGATTTAAAAAAAACTAAGTTGTGCGGTTTTAAAATCATTCTCAACTGTGCCATGTTTCCCTCGCAAAACTGCACGCTTTGCTCATAGTGGCAGCGCATGGTTGAAATAAGCGATTAAGAAGAGTTTGTACAAAGTGGAGTCATAAAAATCGTTATAATACTTGGAAGTGAGAAAAGAGTCACGCGATGGGAACATAGAACTGCTAAGTAAATAAAGTATTGCAAGCAATTATTACTTACAATTCGCACACATCCGCATGTCTACCTTTAAAGATTCAGTATATTTTTCATGTGAAAGGATGCGTTTATTAACTGTTTTCGAATCAAATATAATCTTACTGATTCTTTTGCTACATATATTTATGAAAATGTTGAACGGATAGATGTTATACGAATGGTTTTACTTCTTAACTTGAATTTTGATGCCCGCAACCTTGATAGTCGTAATGTTAAAATGTTGCGGAGAAGATATAACAGGCTCAATTGACATGGTATTGTGCGCAAAAAAATTAATTGAAAACAATTAAGTTAAAATGAATATGAAAGATGAAATGCAGATTTTTGTAAAATAATCTTTTTCTTGTGACCTAATAATTAGTGGCATTGTGGATTGAGAGGAAACCGTTAATTTTTGTCAGCTAAAGCCTAACAATTAGCCGACAAAATTAAGGATTAGCAATTGAGCCCGCTGAGAGTAGGAACAATTTGATAATCAAAGTAAAGACAGTCAATCTGCGTAATTGATATACATAAGAGTAATTTAAATAGTATTTTTGATAAACTTACATTAGAGATATGGAAATTATTGTTTGGATAATTATAAATCTAGAGTTTATAATTTATTGAAATTAACTTTAAACTTGACATATCTGTTTTTGGGATTTAATTTCTATCACTTAAGTAAGCAAGACGGGAACACTATTACAACTGTGGAGTTCAAAACAACGTAGATTATAGCACATCCAGTCCACATACTTTTACGTAATAAGGCTAACTTCGGCAAATATAAAAAAATCATTTCCAGGTTTCAAGTTGAACGCAGAGACGCAGATTACAACGCATACTATAAACGATGTTAAAGTCTGACTATTGTTCGGAATTTGTTTTTTTTACAATTTTATCTTAAGACAAACATATTTTAAATTTTAAAGTTGCAAAATCATAGCTAAATTTCATAGCTTCGAATAAAGAGTGTCATTAAAAAATGTCTACAATTTGTTTCCAATAAATTAATAAAGCATTTCCTATAAAACTTAAAATATGGTACATGTATTTAAAATGTGATATTTTTTGCATACAACGACCTATATAATCTAAATTGTACGATTCCGCAGATATTTATAATTGTGCCAAAAATAGGCACAATATTTTTAGTTGCAGAAACAAATGGAACATATTAATGAAATGGAATTGACCAAAAAAAATGAACACTTCTACCGTTAAATGTTGTACAACAGATAATATGCGAACTAATAAATCTGAATTAAAAGAACCGCTGCCCATAGAACATAATATTTATATAATTAAACGAACATTGGTTGCGCGGGTGGTGATAACAATTATTATAATCAAGGTTGTGGTCTCGATATAAACACCTGACCCATTAATTACTTACATATGTCAGTATAAACTAAGAATTGTATAGTGTAGAAAAGGCAATTCCTCCAGTAGACCGGTTTCGTCCTTATTGGGAACTCATCAAGTACTGGCCAGAATTTGCCGCGGACAGGATACGAACCTGGGCACGTCTGCTTCGGAATCTGGTGCTCGAACCACTGAGCTATCCTGCCGCACACTACACTACACACAATTTTCAGTTATATACTAACTAATGTAACTTGGTTAGTCAATTTTTCCTTTAGGTGGAGCTCATATGGCATCCATTTAGACCCAAAGTTCCAACTAACCATGCTCAATCTGTCATTACTGAACAGACACCACATTACATGGGGAAGTGGTATTGAAATGAACATTTATATAATTAAACGAACATTGGTTACGCGGGTGGTGATAACAATTATTATAATCAAGGTTGCGGTCTTGATATAAACACCTGACCCATTATATATATATTATTTAATTATATAAATGTTCATTTCAATACCACTTCCCCATGTAATGTGGTGTCTGTTCAGTAATGACAGATTGAGTATGGTTAGTTGGAACTTTGGGTCTAAATGGATGCCATATGAGCTCCACCTAAAGGAAAAATTGACTAACCTAGTGACAATAGTTAGTATATAACAGAAAATTGTGTGTAGTGTAGTGTGCGGCAGGATAGCTCAGTGGTTAGAGCACCAGATTCCGAAGCAGACGTGCCCAGGTTCGTATCCTGTCCGCGGCAAATTCTGGCCAGTACTTGATGAGTTCCAATAAGGACGAAACCGGTCTACTGGATGAATTGCCTTTTCTACACTATACAATTCTTAGTTTATACTGACAAATGTAAGTAATTAATGGGTCAGGTGTTTATATCAAGACCACAACCTTGATTATAATAATAATATTTGTTTTATTATAAAAATTAAAAATAATATAAAATATTTCTCTTTCGTTCATATAAATGAATTCTATAAATTATTAAAAAGAGCTGAGCCTAAACATTACTAAAAGACGTTAAAATGCCATAAAAGAAGATTATCTGATACAAAGTAGCTCACCATCAATTTCATATTCGGACGATTGTAGCTCATTCACATTGGCGGAAACATCCTTTACGTTTCGAGAAGAGTGTTCTATTATTAATTTCGGCTTTTGTCTAATTTAAACAAAGAATGCGGAAGAATATGATAAGTTAGGATTCGCAAGAAAATAAAATTACTCGCAAAAATATAAATCCGAATAAGAGAGCATCTAGAAGATCTGGATATGCGTGTACTGCTGGACAGTGTATTGATGATTAAATGGCTTAAATGATGCTGGAATAAGGTAAAATATAATGCAACATACGGAGACATAGATACGGAGGAGCCAATATGAATAGGACATAATTGATACGGACTCGCAACTGAACTTAATTTGTAGCCAGACTTCCAATGGTTAGTGAGATTACGGTGCGCTTTGATCAAGTATTCAGCCAAACGATGACTGGCGCAACAACCTGCGATTCCACACAACCATCCGAGTGAATTCAATGTTCCAACCAGTGCAGTGGACATTCCATAAAAGGTTTGATGGTGACAGATCCCCAAAGAAAGACCGAATATAACAGGTTACCTCGTAAACGTCGCCCTTAATGAATGCCTACCGAAATTCACCTGTCACTGCTGTAAATGAAATAAAGCAAATATACCAATGGCGTCTAGGTACTGGTAGCTATTCTTTTGATTCTTCCAAGTTTCCGCAGTGACAAGTAGGAACTGACAGTTGGCTTTATTTAAAGAAATTTGACTTGTTGCTCATTGAAATAGACGGTCGAGTTTTCGGTGTCTTGTGCTGTACGCAAAATGACCTTCTCTGTTAACTTGTAGCAACTAACTGGTTTTCTCATTACAATTTCAATTTTAACCATAAATTTCTGTTACAATGAGAACAGGTTATCTATTTGGGTGTAGTTTTGCTGTGACTGATATGGAGGCTAATCTTAAATTTTAAGGAAAATCTGATAATTTGGTTCAAGAAGAGAAAACCACCTTATCAGGCTCTTATATGCACACTATGACTGGATCGGTCTTGGCATCTATGGGGCTCTCATTAGCTAATAGGGCTGGAGCCTCTAGACGGTCTGGAAAATTTACTGGCTACCTATCATTAGGAGCAGGATCTACGCCCTATACTCATTAAATATTTAGTGAAGAAATGTGTTACGACTGGACGGTACGAATGTCTGTTCAAACAGTAATGGAGGTAATTTCATATAAAGTCTTCGATATAAAAACTGCAAAGCCAAATCACTATATATAATATATACCGAACCTTTGAAGACTATTAGCACTAAGGATGCTAAGTCAATAAATGGCAACAGAACAATGGAATTTAAGATATGCTCCGTTGCAATTTAACAAAGATGTTCCCACACATTTTGCCATACACACAAACTTACCGATTTGTGTGGTGTTTGTTCGCCGACGATGATGAGTTTCTTGGCAGAGATCTTGTCAGTAACGCACTGTCTAAAATTTGAAAGAAAAAAATAATAAATTTTTCAGCTAAACCCAATCATGGATATTGGGATGTTAATTTGTGTTAGATTATAAATCTTTAATAAGTTTTATTATCATCATCGGGAATGGAAAAACAAAGATAAAGCTTGTAAAAATGAAAAGAATAATAAGTAAATGCAGAATGGATTTAAGGTAGATGGAATGACCTACATTAAAATAGAGACAGAGAGTAAGTTATCTACAGTTCAATACAAACCATACGTAATCTCATGCAATCATAACTCTGAAAATAGTTCAAATCTAAGCATGATTCAGTGCTATGCCATACGAGATGTCTAATCCAAAACCGTGATTAGCTCAAAGGCCTAACCAGGTAGACGTGCCTGTGTCGTAGAAACCATTGTGAATGTGGCTGGCCTAGTTAATACTGGGCACGCCACAAATGGCCTAAATCAGCGTATGACAAATCGAGTAAATAGCACCTAACTGGGTAATCGGACCGTGCGCACTTGTAAAATACCACTGCGTCGACTTGATTGATATTGCTTGTTTTAAAATTTTAAAGCCGAGCACATCTTCCAAGTTGATAACTGTCCATTCCAGCTATGCTTCGCCATAAGGTTAAGCATAGAAATTCTGCAGCCGACATTTCCAGTCACGTACAATGTCTGCAAGACAACTAGAAGTGAGAGCCGAATGTATAATTTTGATTTCCATATATATATATGCAATGCTGTTTGATCCTCGCTAGTCAGTTTGCCGTCGTACTCTGATGCTGATCATGGAAGGTCGAAACGCATTAGTGCGTTGCGACTGTCGGTAGTTTTGTTGTGTTGTTCGACGACTGGTTAAATACAATGGGATTGGTGTTTGTTTCGAGCTCGCAAACTTGATTCAAAAAATTGTTACCACCACCCGCGAAATCAATTATTGTTTAACTATAAGTTAATCAAATGTTTGTGAGCGCATGTGATTTTCAAATTCCATTGTCAGGGTCCCATTAGTGTAAAATAAAACTGCACTGGCAGACACTCAATAACCAACAATTTGAGTAAAAATTGAGATCACTCATTGTGTGTTAAATGAGAACACTAAGAAAAGAAATGATTTTGCATTTACTATTTTCACCGATAAAATTTTAGCATCATTCATAAGCCCAGTAACATTTAATTAATCATAAATAGTTAATATCCCAGGAGAAACTAGTTTCTGGCTTGGAAATTGTAGCTTAATTGAAATTAATTTTCCTAAATCTTGTGTGTAAATCCATGTATGATAAACAAGAATTCAAAGTAATGAGTTTTCCATTGCTGTAGTGCAATGTCTATTTGCTGGTATGTAATATAGTTTCCATCATCATTTCAATTTGCGCTTAGTTGGCTAGTCTGGAAAAGGGAAATATTAATTATTTAAAAGACATATTTAAGAACAATAAATATCAGCTTTCAATTAAAAGACAAAACACGTGAAAAGTAATTATATGTTGGTTGCGCGGGATGTGATAAAATTTATTTAAATCGAGGTTGCGATCCTGATATGAGCACCATTCCCATTATACACTTACATTTTTCAGTAGATAGTAATAATGTTTTTATCATTTTTATTTTGAGCTAAACATATTTTAAATGTGTAAGTTCCGAATTAGTCGCCGTAGAAAAACGGTTTCAAAGAAAGAGTGCCATTAAACAATATTTAGCATTAGTTTTCAATACGTTAACAAAGTATCTGGTATAAAACTTTAAAATATGATACATATATTTAAAATTTGATACACTTTGCATATTATGATTTATATAATCTGAATTGTATGATTCCCCAGATTTTTTAAATTCGGCTAAAATTGACACAATATTTATAGCTGCAGAAATAAAAGAAACATAATATTGAAAAGGAATTGAACAAAAAATATTTTTTGACATCAGTCAGTGTATGTGTTCTACTGTTAAATATTGTACATCAGATAATTGCCAAACGAATAAATAACAAAAAACAACAATAATCAAAATTTTCACTTTAGCGTATATATAAATATAAAGAAAAACAAATTAGACCAAAAAATTACTAAAATAAGTGAAAATTAAATAAATGAAAATTATCTAAATCAAAACGACTCACCATCATATTCATGTTCGTAAGTTCGAGGAATATTTGAATTGGCGGCAACATCCCTTAAGTTATGATAAGAGTTTGCTGTCAATAAATCCTGTTTTTGTCTGGTTTAAACAAAGAATGCAGAGGAATTGGAAAAACAAAGATTTGTAAGAAAAAATATTACTCGCAGAAATATATATCCCATAAAAGAGAATATCTAGAAGAATTTGATATGCCTGTACAACTGGACAGAGTATTATTAATATTTTGATTATTAGATGGCTTGAACGACGCTGGGGTAATGTAAAATACACTAAAAACAACAAAAGGAGGCCTAACATTCCGCAAAATGGGGTTCGGAGGAGCCAATGATAATAAGGCATAATTAACAAGGCCTCTCTACTGAACCCTATTGGTCGCTAGACTTCCAAACATTTTCTGCTATTGAATGTGTTCTTCTTAATAAGATCATGGAGCAGCATAAAAGGTGATCGATATCACCGATATCAGTATCTTCCAATTAATAGTTTGAAAGCACCTGCTGCGATTGCAAATAACCATCGGAGAAAATTTGGCAGCCCGGCGAGCAGGATATGTAATTGACCTTCTAAACAAAGTTCGAAATAGTGAAATCAACTTTATATAACAAGGTTTGGTGGAAATAGATCAGCAATGGAACGCCGTATAATATACGGTAGATCGTAAAATTTGCTTTTAATTAATGCATTTTGACGCACACTTGTCAAAAGAACAAAATCAGACAATCATTGATTGCGCAGGTGGTGGTAACAATTCTATAAATGAAGTCTGCGAGCTTGAAATAAACATCAATTCCATTTTATTTAATCAGTCTTCGAACAAAATATCAAAATTACTGCCGGTCGCACGCACTGACGTGTTTCGACCTTCCGTGACCATCACCAGAGTACGACGGAAAACTGACTAGCGAGAATCAAATCGCACTGCATATAAATGGAAAGCAAAATTAGATATGCGGCTCTCACATATAGTAGACACACATACATTGTATTTGACTGTAAATACAGTCACGAAAATTAAATGTTTGCAGCTTTCGCCACACATACATATATGCAGTACAATAAACAGTCATTGATTGCGCGGGTTGTGCTAGCAATAATATAAATAAAGATAGAGAGCTTGAATTAAAGACCAATCCGAACAACATAGCAAAACTACCGCCATTCGCGCTAAAGATTAGAGCCACAAATTATGGGTTCCCTATATAGGCAGTGCGGTGTGATCCGCGCTATTCAGTTTGCCGTCGTACTCCGATGATGATCAAGGAAGTTCAAAAGGCATCAGTGCGTGAGAGTGGCAGTTTTTTGCTGTGTTTTTCCACGCCTGGTTCAATACAATGAGACTGGTGTATATTTCAAGCTAGCACAATTGATTTAAAGCATTGTTACCACCACCCGCCCAATCACTGATTGTTTAATTTTATTGCATATATTTATTTGTGGCGAAAGCTGCAAACAGTTAATTTTTGTGACTGCATAGAAATTGTGCAACCGACATTTCCAGTCAAGTACAACGAATGAGAAGCGCATATCTAATTTTGCTTTACATATATATGTATGCAGTGCGGTTTGATCCTCGATAGTCAGTTTGCCGTCGTAATCTGATGATGATCATGTAAAGTTGAAACGCGTCATTGCGTTGTGTCTGACGGTAGTTATTTTATTTTCTTTAGATCAAGTTTGCGAGCTTGAAGTAGACACCAACCCCATTGTATTTAACCAGTCATCGAAAAACATAACAAAACTACCGCCAGCCGCAACGCACTGACGCGTTTCTAACGTCCATGATCATCATCAGATTACGACGACAAACTGACTATCGAGGACGAAACCGCATTGATTATATATATATATATATATATATATATAGTACAAATCGGAACTAATAATTGGCTCGACTTTAAGAATCTTGATGTTGTGCTGAGTGAAATAGACGCGATTACATAGGAGTTTGCTCAATTTTGCAAAACCATGGTCTGCAATGCTTTCAAGCTGCTCATGATTAGAAGTCGTTTCCACGCCCAATACTCATTAAATGTAGAACGACTGAAAGGTATGATCTCCTATACCAATGTGTATTCAAGCAGTAAGTCATCCATAAAAAAACTGCAAAGCCAAATCCCTATATATAGTATATGCCGAGCCTGTCACTAAAACTAGCACTATGGATGCCAAGTCAGTATATGGTAACAACAGAATAGATTTTAAGATATATTCAGTTGCAAATTACCATAAATGTTCCCACACATTGAGCAGCATAAAAAAACTTACCGACTTGAGTTTTGCTTGTCCGCTGACAATAACGAGGTTCTTGGTAGAGATCTTGTCATTAACGCGTTATCTAAAATTTGAAATTATAAACTAATGAAATATTCAACAAAAGCCAATCATGGGAATTGAGTTGCTAAGCTGTGTTAGATTATATATCTTTAATAAGTTTTACTATCATCATCGGGAATGGCAAATCTCATAATAACTAAATACAGAATGGATTTCGTGTAGATGGAATTACCTACATTAAAAATCAAACAGACTGTAAATCATGTAGATCACAATACAAAGCATACCTTAAGGCATGCAATTATAACTGGAACATGGTGCCGACTGTGCAACACCTTTTAGCTTTTATTGTTTTGTTTAACAGGATAAAGACACATGTCCAGTTCAAGTTTCTTTAAAAATTGAAAGGCTAAGGAAAAAATAACTCTATTAGCTATCTCAAACGAGATCAAACCTAACCACGATTCTCTGAAACGCCATATAAGATTTTCAGTCCATGAACATGATTGGCACGAACACTTAACCTAACAAACAAGCCTGTCCCATACACACTACCGTAAATTTTGCTGAAATTATTTACTTTTGGTAAGTCAAAATCTGCCCAAATTAAGTCTGAGATCAATCTTACAACGAATGAGGAAATAGCACCCATCTGGATAATTCGACCGTACGTAGTTGTTAAACACCAACGAGTTGACGTGATTAATGTAGCATGATTTAATTTTCTAACCCGAAGCAATTACCTTCTGCGCTGTTAATTACAAATACTAGCTATGCTTCGAAAACTAAGGTGATTAATTTCTCTGAATGTATATGATTTTCAAATTTCAAAATCAGTCGTATTAGCGAAAAAAGGAAACACTGCAATGACAGATGTAACTTAGACACGAACCTGGATGCAAAGTGAGATACAATAGATAGGCTTTAATTGGAAAAATTTTCTAGAATAAGTCTGCTCTTGCATTTTCTAGTCCTTTTGTCAAAAAATTAACATCTATTTTATGCCAGGTAACATTGAAATCACCATAAATATCCAAAATCTCCAGTGCAAGCAAAGAATAAAATGTTCTTTGATTAGCGACAAAATTTTCCGTTTCTGAATTTGTGACTCACTTATTCATAACTCTCGTTTGTGAGCTTATACCTTTATTTAAAAATAGGCACCGCTGTTGTGCTATTCTGGCTTGCTTGTATAAAATATGATTTCTATTATCATTTCAATGTGTGCTTGTTTTGCTATTCGTTAAAGTGGAAAGCAGATACTCTAAATAGCCGGACAGGGCCAAGTTAATTTTAATAATTAAATATTTTAGAAAAAGTAACCTAAGGATTAAATTTACCAGCCTTACACCTGAAATAAAATATCTTAATTAAAATTTATTGCCACATCATTAATAATTAGGTAGCACAAACTGACAGTTTATGTCAACCAGGGAAACCAGATCAGTTTATATATATATGTACATATATATATATATATATATGCTATATATATATACTCTTATAACATATATATATATATATATATATATTGATCGCTAAATTTTCCTCTGGATGACCAATTCTCCTAATTCTCTGAGTTTAAATGAGATGGAATTTGACGTATAATAAAACGATTTAAAACAATCTAAAGCTATACTTCATTTTCAGAAAACGGACACCAATATAACCTTTGTAATACAAGCTGAAAGACAGTTCTAATATTACTACTTGATAACAAGTTATTGTTTAAATTATGCCCGTATTGATTGTAAAAATCAAAATTTAAATAGATTCTACTCAAAACATCATTTAGGTATTACTTTAATCAACATGACTTTCCATTGGGACCTAATTAATATTTTGATTAATAAAATTTGATAAGTAAAAATGCTCTGATTATATGAAAACAAGAGCATAAATTTGTGTTTTATCATATCTACTAAGCTTGTATGCTGATACAATTGCCTTGGTACACATATATTGGTTCGTTGTTTGGAAAACAATGCCTTCGTTTAATGCGGAAGTTAAATTACTTTGATACGCAGTTGCACCAAATTTTAATTAAACAGGAGAGAAACTCATGAGAGCAGAAGTAATTAGCCATATTCCTGGAAAGGCTAATGGGCATAATTATATGCAGTCCATAAACGAATAAAAAACATTGCATCATCATTCACTAAATAATACTTTAAAAATGCATTGTTAAGAAACATTTTGAAACTGAGGTTAGTGACGAAATACTATCGGCTTCATAATTGTGGAAGTAAGGCACCATTACCAAAAGGCTCCTGCAGTGATTTGTTGTCGGTTTTTAGACTGGAAATAGTTACGTCCACTAGGTGTGTCACACATACGGTATTTTTTTATCCTATCCTTATTCGTAATTTTTTCTCGTTTTCCAGTTCAGTTTTATATAAACGCTCTCATGTTAACTTCGTCTATAAGCTGTTATATTCCAAAACAAGGCGATTCCGGATGTTGATAAAAACAGGAAATGATTAAGAGCTCCAAATATCAGAATCTGTAGCTTACCAAAAGAACATTTTTAGGTGTGCTTGATCAAATATACGGTGAATATAGGATTTGTTAACGGTTCTTAGTGATGAGACGCCAGTAAGCTTAATAGGAATTTTACACGTCATTTAACTTACGTTTATACTGATATTGGTTTATCATTTCGGTCCTATTTTTACTCATATGATATTATGTATGTAATACCTAGTACAAAACTATAAATCAATTTGTCCAGATTGCCAATTATGCGTCATTTTGATAGCGTTAAACAATTGTTGGGCGACCAAATGTTGCACAATTATTTAATCATGACTTTGACTGACAAGAATTTAGTTCCGTGTTTAAGTCGATGTTTCAAATACTTCGATACTAGCGTCAATTATTCACAAACCCTTCATGCCAATCGCCATTTTACCTTACTCTTATACTCGGATTTGTCTTTCAGTGGTTACTTTTATCGTGGATCTAAAATTATTTTAAATTCGTAAATTAATTACGCTTAAATGAGCACAAGAAATATGATTTGTACAGAATTCAACCATTTTAAAATTGACAAAAACCTTGGCAAAATCAAAGAAAGTTAGGAAGAAGATCAATCATCAAAATATTGTTCAAAGAAGCAAGAAATTACATTCGACTTAGTATTTGTAAATAGCGACATATTTCTCAGCAAATTCGCCTACCCAGAAAATGCAAAGACGGAGGAAACAATCACGGATAAGTATATTAGCCAAAGACATACAGATTAACTTCCCGAAATCAGAGAGTATTCTACGCCCAGAAAACAAACTCGTTCATATAATTAAACAATCTTTGATTGTGCGGATTGTGATTACGATAAATTAAATCAAGTTTGCGAGATTGAAGTAAACACCAATCCCATGTATTTAACTAATAGAACAACAAAAGATTTTCCATTTGTCGAATAGTTCGATTTAATGGGATTGGTGCTGACTTGTAGTTCATACAAAGTATATATATAATATATTATTAAGAATTAACAAATTAGTGTTCTTTCATTTATTCATTTGGAAAATATGAACGCTCAATCAGGGATCAAATTTTCTAAGTGACAATGGCGTTATCGAATCATATTTGCTTGTGAAAACTTTTGAAACATTAAATAATAAATTCAACTTTATCAGCTTAATGTATGTCGTTTCTTCATACTTAAAGAAAATAAAATTTCTATTATTACAAAGAATCCAATTTCCATTCTTATTTTTACAAATTAATTCAGAAAACGAGTTACACCTTTATTACTAGATTTCAGATTGTAACGAAAATATTAGTTATTAGAGCACCAGA
>JAQBSW010010198.1:0-25323 GCA_029291075.1 Eudiplozoon nipponicum
CGCATAGTCAAGATCGACTAGTTTATCGCCAGGGAGAACTCCAACTCCAGCATGCATGAATGTATGGAAGAGTGTTGTTCAAAATAGCATAGATTACAAAATTAAACAAAAATGGGGAAAGTGGACAGCCTTGACGAACGCCACTGCTGGTTGTAAAATTATATGTTAATTCGTTGTAGACCTTAACGCAACCAGAATTATTTGTATAGAGATCTCGTATAAAAATAACAAATTTTTTGGTAACGCCGCTTTTCGACAAGATATGGAATAAAACATTGCGATATACCGAATCAAATGCACCCTCGAGGTCTAGAAAAACGACTAATGTGGGACGGTGATATAAATATCTCTGTTCAAAAACTTGCCTTAACGTAAAAATATTTTCTATACAACCTCGTCCTGCGCGGAATCCAGCCTGTTCTTCTCTTGTATGTGATTCACGTGAAGAGATTTCTTATCCATATCACTATATAGGTTGTTTTCCGAGAGAGTAAAGGGCATCAAAACTATCGTTACCGAGTCTGTACAAGACACAATTTTAATAGTCTTAGGCGTCACTGCCACAAAACCATGAAATTCAAAATATAAAAACACAAGGCTGCCCATTTCTAACAAACTTAATTTTCATTAATACACATATTTTTTATACTAGATAGAATTGGCTGACTCAACCTTTCGATTGTATGGATAGAAAAATGACTTTGAATATGTTTTCATGCAAAGACGTTGCATTTTCGAAATGGAACACATCATGTATTTTCAGGGCTTGTGAGGATAACATTTATTAGCGAATTTGATTTTTTTTCAACCTAATGCTATTTAACAAATAAAAATAGTTATTTTGCAGACCAAAATAATTTCATTTTTCATATCTATTATGTAAATCTAATTAAATATTTCAAATTTAATAAATATTACATGTTTAATGAGATTATTTATCTAACCTAATTATTTTCCTTCAAGTAGACTCAGAGAACGGATATTTAACGAATGAGTTCGCTGAAATTTAAATGCAGCCCGGAAAGTGAAATATATTGTGAGGTACAAAAATTTTTGATCTGTAAACCTTTTATTTGTTTTTATTTAAGTAAATATAATCTGTAAACCTTTTATTTGTTTTTATTTACGTAAATATAAACAAATACAGACAAGACAGGAATTTTTATACATTAACTCCAAACATTAACAGTTATGTTCAAAAAATGAACTTTCAAAATTTACATTACTTGTTTACGAGACAACCCATCTAATAATACAAAAGCAGCGCTTAGACTTAAACAGAAAATCGTCATAGAAATAAATTAAATTACTAGATGAAAGTGACGCTAACGCCAGCATCAGCGGAGGTTGATACTTGAATTCAAAGCTTCACAAAAGTAAATAGTTCGCCCATATCTAGAGAGGATGGCTTTTTTCAGAGCTTTCCTTCTATTAGGTATTCTGCCACCCAAGGCTGGTGAGCAGTATCTGCCCAGATGCCAGTAGCCAATGTTTCATTCAGCAGCTGAAGCATGCCCTTTGCGTCTGTTATGCTTGATCTCATTCCGTCAAACACAGTACTTTATGAGTTCTTAATAATTAGGACTGCGACTTATCATTTATATTATAAATTTAATAGAGCACATATTAGCACGAAAAGAATTCTATACCAAAATTAAAAGGAAATATTAATTTCAATGCACAACTTTTCGAGATTGGTCCTCAAATCACTGGAAATTTTTGTTGTATTTCGATACTTAAGTGCCTTTAGCAAATAATATCTAAAGAAACGGCGATATGTGAATCTTTACAAATACAGTGGTACCTCGAGATAAGAGTAGCCTAACTTACGAGTTTTTTTAGATATGAGCCGTAGCTCGTGCCATATTTTCGTTCAAGATATGAGCCTAAATCCGAGATACGAGCCATGTTTCCGGAGCGTCCCGCTAGTTCGCGCAAGTTCGAGTATCATGCGAGAGAAACTCTTGCTCACACACGCGTGTTACCCGCTTTAATCGAAAAGTATATTGTGCGTTCTACTCTTTTTTGCTTGATTTTGGCATGATTATTGATTTTTTGTGTGTTTTCATGCAGTGGGAGAAAGTGGGTGCTAAGAACAATGGTGACAGGAAGAAGAGAATGATTTCAATAGAACAAAAGCAAAAAATAATAGAAAAACATGAGCATGGCGTACGAGTGATTAAATTCGCAAAGATCTATGATCGTAGTACATCGACAATTTGTACGATATTGATGCAGAAGGATGCCATCAAGAGTGCAAAAGGGCCACAATTCTTTTCCAATTAAAGACAAATATCCACGAGGTAATGTAGACGCTTCTGCTTGTGTGGGTGAAAGAGAAGGAGTTGGCAGGAGATTAACTGACAAAGACAATAGAATGCAAGAAGGCACTGCGTATTTTTAAAATGAGGAATGTGTAGTTTTAATTTTAAAGTTACGAAAATAATTTCAAGTTCTAAAAAAGCGCCGTTTACGTACGTGTCTTGAGTGCCATTATATCTTCCCCCTCTCTCCTTCTTGTCGTTCACCTTCGTTAGCCGCACTCGTCTGTCTCCAAAGTAGGACTATTATGCTAAATAACTATTTTATTTCTTTATTTCATATTTTGTTATGTATTTGTTAATTATACATAAATTATTCATAATTTACAATGGGTTGGGGATTTTTCATAGGTCCTTAACGGATTAGATCGAATTCAGTTATTTTAAATGGAACACATTTGGTTTAGATACAAGCTGATTGACTTACAAGCTCGCTTCTGAAACGAATTAAACTAGTATCTGGAGGTATCACTATTTTTAATCTCAGGATATGCTAAATTTCTTAAAAATGAAGAATTATAATTATTTCGAAACAACTGTTACTCAGTTATTATATTTCGCAGTTTTCACGACATAATTCATATATATATATACTTATTTTGCTTCGGAGTAATAATTAAATTCTCTTATACGAATTTTTATACAGGCAGTAGTGGAGTTAACTTCATATAAAGACTTCGACAATGCAATTTCATATCCAGATATATATCATTTGCCGAGACTGTATGGAACATCAGCAATATGGTAGCCAAGTCGATACTTGATATCAACAGTTTGGTTTCCGAATCGGTACAAGATGCAATCACAATGAAGTATGCTGCACTGCCACAAAATATTGAATTTCAGAGTAATGTATGGTCAGTATATGAACGCAAGTAAACTTTATTTTCACTAATCAGCATATTCGATATACTAAATAGAATTGGCTGAATATCTCCTCAATATTTGGATGGTGGCGATACAATAAAGACATTGAAATGTTTGCATTTTAAAAGAAAGTTGCACTTTACAAATTATATGCTGCAAGAATAATTTAGTGGGTGTGAAGTTAAAATTTATTAGGAAAATTGGTTTCCTGTCATCTTAATACGATTTAATAATTAAAAATAGTAATTTTACAGATCGAAACATTAATATTTCATATCTATTACGTAAAGCTAATAAAATATTCAAATTTAATAATTATTACATTTTTAATAAGATTGGTTATCTAACCTTATTTTTTCCTTTAAGAACGTGTATTTTGCTAACGTACACTAAGCCCGGAAAATGAAAAATATGATGAGGTACAACGAATTTGTGATCTGCAAACTTTTTATTGGTTTTAATTTACGTAGATATTCGAAAATACTGACAATACAGGAATTGTTTCATTTATTCTAAATATTAGCAGATTTGTTCAATAAATGAGCTTTCAAAATTTATATTATTTGTTTACGACACAACCTATTTAAGAATACCCATGCAGCGTTTTGGTTTAAACAGAAAATCGCAAAAAAATAATTTCAACAACTATATGAAAGTGATGCCAACGCCAGCATCAGCGGAGGTAGCAACTTAATATTAAACCAAATTTCAATACTGCGGCTTGTCATTTTGAAAATTATATTACTGGGAAATGTAACAAACCAACATTAACGGCTGTTTCCTTTTTGATTGCTGGTAAAGGAATGTATGTCACATTAAACAATTAAGGAGGACGTTTTTCCCTGAATAGCACATATGAAATTTAAATCTGCTATAAAATGAATATTTAATGCAGCTAAACTACGAGTGTTGTTTAAGGTAACGCAAGTAACAATCAAAGAGAAACAGTCGTTATTATCAACATCAATTATTATTTACCATCGCACAAGCACGAGTTGTCGAACAACTTTCTTAGGGAAATCGACCAGACGGTAAATGACTTGATTGAAATAACATTGCAGCTTAAACTTCTGTTTTAAATTAAATGATGAATACACATTTGCAATTGCACAACAAATTTTTGAAACCTTACACGTATGTTCTCCATACTAAATGCAATAACAGAATGGAATTAGCCACATACGAAGCTTTCTAGATAAACAAATTACAGCCAAATCTATGTTAGTAGAAGAAACATGTTGAGGCATTGAGCTTGGACTGGAAGGGATGTACGCAGTTGATTGTTTTTTCCTTTATTTCACACCCTCTACTTGTTTAAAAATCCTTCTTAATACATATAGCCTTTTGAGTGTTAATCACTTTTTAGGATGATAACCAATCGTTTGTAATATTAATAATAATTTAAATAAACAAAAACGACTGTACCAGAAAAAATGACATAATGTACGAAAATTAGGGGTATTCATAATTTGAAATAGTATTCTCCACATACTAGAATAACATCTAAACCTCAGTCGTGCAACAAACATTAAAGGCAAACTAAAAAGTGTTTTATACATATAAGAATTAAATGATTAAACACCAGGCGTGTCACATTTCCTGCCGCCAAAATTGAAGTACACGTCGCATTTAAATCGTAATCCTGTAAATGTCTTGTTCTCGATTCTTGTGTATTTTATAAATGTGTTTCTGTCATGCTACTTTGCTTTTGATGTTCGGACGTAAATATTGACAGTTGACGTAATGATGAAGTATATTCTAGACCGTTATAATTTCTTGATAAATTTGTGTTTCGAAGCGGAACTCAAATTCAGGCCCGAATCGATCAATTGAAAATAGTTTCTGACTCTATTTGTATTTAATAAAACATTTTGAGAACTCGCTTGGTTATCTGGTAAGGCACAGTGTATTTTGACTTTATAGTAAACTGTATCACGTCCACTCGAACATAAACTTGCTTACATGTATCCATGGCCTTAGACTAATGAACCCGAAGATGGTGTACTCTAGTGAGTTCCGCACTGAAATTGATTATTACACGCTGGATTTGCTATATTGTGCCGCATAGTCAGTTTTGTTGTATTGATGTAATCTGTTACTTGTTCGTAATTTTGGAATTCAAGCACTTCTTCATAAGCGGATACAAACCAATCATTTCCTTTAAAGTTAATGTCGTTAATAAAGTAAGGTACAAATACTGAGATATGCCAAACCATATGATTTGATTGACTGGCCATTTTTAGCCTTAGATTGTACATCTGTCTTGCATGTTACTTGGAAATTGGGTTTTACTGAGAATATTGCACTACCAGTATTTATCAAAAACGCAGTCCGCGATCGTGTGTCAGTGGCAACAATTAACGATGCCGTTTGTTAAATGACAAGTAATACAAGTCGGCTTTATATCCTGTGTACTTCTCTATCCTTCCTGCTGATCATCGATCTTGGGCCATCTAGAAAATTCACGAAGAGTGGCACCACGTCTAGAATTCTAGTAATTTCTGGTGGAATATTTACGATTGTTCATGCACCACATCTTTGGTGTTACCACTGGATTACGCTGAGCTGATGATGAACGACTTGCAGGTTTTCAGGGCGCTGATCTGTGCTTGATTTTGTGCTGGCTATGTAATGAGTGATTGATACCATGTAGACGCAGCGACGAGGAACATCCTCACGAAGGACATGTGCTACGTGCAATAAGCCACTGGATTTTTGACGACCTCGTTAAATAATTCTAGTGCACACGCAGCTTTGATTTCGAGATTCGTACCTGTTGAACAAAATGCTTGTGAAAAATTATTTATTCTTGGATAGTTTCGAATGTCACGCTAGCAACCTTGTACGGTGAAATTGAACTTAGACACGAGCAAATAAATTACATGACGACAAGTTAACCCAAATGGTGCCTTTTATCTGCAATATTTTTGTGAGCTTGAATTCAATTAGTGCATGTACACGTCTAGCATTACCATTCTTGTCGAAGAACGACGTATCTCCGGATGTTAACAGAAGTATGCCTTTTAGATTTGTCGTAATTAATTCATTAACAATAACAAGATTTTATTAAAACACATGATATTTACATCGGAAAATTTATATAACGGGCTAATTTGATTTCATGATTCAATTTACCATTCTACATCATTCTAGTTTCAATAAACTAACACAGAACATTGGTGTCTGATCACCGCCAAATTGTATCGCTATCAAATTGTCAGCCAGTCCATCTACTCGATGAACACAGAACATCAATTCACATTATTAAACAATCTACTATTTAGTCAAAATATAATCCTTTTAAATTCAAATAGTCTTTTTGAGAATTAATCACATTTTACTATGACGACCAATTCATAATATCATGAACAATAATTTTAAAAAACAATGCAAAACTGTGCTATAAAAATAAATTAATCCATAAAATAGAAATATAATTCTGCAAATACAAGAATACAATGAATAAACATCATTGTGTTATATATATATATATATATATATATATATATATATATATATATATATATAAGAAAGAGTATATATATATATATATATATATATAATCATGCCCAGCAATAAAAAGTCAAAAGTTTCTAATGTTTTACTGTCATATACCCATAAGCTAATAATACTTCCCCATTAGCGAAGGTTGATTCTGAAATGAAATTATTAAAGATTGCTAAAGGCATATTACATAGTCTCCGAAAAAAATGGTAATCCCAACATGTGTTAATGTATCATGTTTATTATGTCTATTTCCTTCGAATATTACACAGTATACTTACAATAAGGAAGAAAAACATATTAATAACAAAGTGGATAATGGCTATTTATTTCAAGAATACTAAACGTCACTTTATAATCGTTTATCTATGTAGATTCTAGGTTTTCATTTGATTATGTGGGTGGCAACAAATCTGTCTCGATTTTATTTCTAATTCTTTTTTGGCTGATTAGTAAGTGTGTATGCGTTTGTGTCTGTGTGTGTTTCTGTTTGCATGTAAGAGTTTTTCTCGCTGTATTGCATTGTGATGTCTGAGATCTGGTCATTCGTTTATTGATGGCTTGAGAGTTAACCATCTGTTTGCACTGTTGGCTTTTGCGTGTACGAATGTTGTTTTTCCAAATAGAGTCATTCGTTTCACATTTTTGCGCAATTTCGTTTTCTCCACTTGGTAACAGTGTAGGTGCGTATTGCAGTGTTAAATGATCATATTACTTTTGTTACTAGTTTCGCAACACCTAAAACATATTTGTAAAATGCTCATATTGTTTGGAAATTTCTGTCACCGTATGTGCAGCTATTTTTTCTTCTTTATTTTGTTGCCAATTTGATCGAATGTTTTTTGAGTCTGGTCGAGGGCGCGTTCAGTTTTGCCAGGAAACTGGTAAATTATTGTTGCATTTTGTCATTCGTGGCCAGTCGATAAGAATATCATTTTCAAAAGTTTTATCAACATGATATTCTAATCGACTGGCCACATCTAGCAAAATTCAACAACAATTTACCAGTATCCAGACTAAACCGAACACGCCCTTGACCAGACTCAACCAACATTCGATCGGATTGGCAACAAACTGAAGAAGAAAAAGAAACTGCATATATGGTGACAGAAATTTCTAAACAATATGAGCATTCAACACTGCAATCTGCACCTACACTGTTACCAAATGCAGAAAAAAAATTACGCAACAAGGTGAAACGAAAGATTCCAATCGGAAAAACAACATTTGTACACGCAAAAGCCTACAATGCAAAAAGATGGTGAAATCTCAAGCCATCAATAAAAAATGACCAGATCTCAGACAACACTATGCTGTAGGGGTATTTAGCGGGGTAGCTATCTTGTTCGTGATGTTTTACCCTTCCTACATATAACTGGTAGCTGCTGATGAGATCCGTGCTTATGATCAGTCCCCGTCCTTTTCCCGATGGGTGATGTGAGAAAGCTTATTCGAAAGATCACATATGTATTGTACACAATGTTACATGGAAAATTCATAGTTAGTCCAAATTGACCGTGCTCTAGACGGCAACAAAACGAAATATTGTCAATCAAATTGAATGTCTTATACACAAGTAATTATCAATTCACAGTTAAACAAAACCGTCCGTGCTCTAGACGGCAGAAAAACGATATACTGTCAACATACGTAATATTCCATTCACAAACGTCTGAATTGTGATGAATTCATGTAATCAATTGAAAATATATGATGATATAAATAGAGTCACTGGTTAAAGTTGTCAATGATGATGGATAATATAAAATCGTGTAAAAACTTCAATGAAAAAACTTCACAAATGATTAATCCACTGTTTTCTATGGTTTTAACATATTTAATTGTAATAATCCATTGAAATATATAATTTGTGAATTTGATTAAGGAAGATCTGATGTTCTGATGCGTGAAATCATATCTGAATGCAAAGAAAGCTATCGAACCACATATGCACTATAATCCACTGCATATTACCTGCGTATTGCGCGCAGGTGTCTATATTTAATAAACAAAACCCTATTAATTAAAATTAAAATCGCAGTTCAAGAAATCACAATTAAAACTGCTTGAAACTAACAGAGATTGTTTCTAAAATCACTGTTAAGAGAAATATTGTGTAAAAACAGAGTTAGATTATTTCACCTTAAGGAGCACTATATTTATTATAATCAAGGTTGCGGTCTTGATATAAACACCTGACCCATTAATTACTTACATATGTCAGTATAAACTAAGAATTGTATAGTGTGGAAAAGGCAATTCATCCAGTAGACCGGTTTCGTCCTTATTGGGAACTCATCATGTACTGGCCAGAATTTGCCGCGGACAGGACTTGAACCTGGGCACGTCTGTTTCGGAACCTGGTGCTCTAACCACTGAGCCATCCTGCCGCACACTAAACTGCACACAATTTTCAGTTATATACTAACTAATGTAACCTGGTTAGTCTATTTTTCCTCTAGGTGGAGCACATATGGCATCCATTTAGGCCCAAAGTTCCAACTAACCATCCCCAATCTGTCATTACTAAACAGACACCACACCACATGGGTAAGTGGTATTGAAATGAACATTTATATAATAAAACGAACATTGGTTGCTTGGGTGGTGATAACAATTATTTTAATCAAGGTTTCGGTCTTGATGTAAACACCTGACCCATTAATTACTTACAAATGTCAATATAAACTATGAATTGTATAGTGTAGAGAAGGCAATTCATCCAGTAGAACACTATATATTTGTAAAGCACTATATTTGTCGAATTTGAACATCGTTGAGTTGTAACGCGGAGCCGCGTGTTACAATGTAATACAGCGAGAGAGACCCTTAAATGCAAACCGGCACACTCAGGCACAAACTCATACAAACTTACGAATTAGACAAAACAAGAAATAGACATAAAATCGAGTCAGATTTGTTGCCACTGACATTATCTAACGAAAACCCAGAATGTATATAAATTTAAAATTTTAAAGTGACCATTAGGATTCCTGTGCTTCACATATCCACTATATATGTTTTTCTTCCTAATTAGAAGAATACTGTGTAATATATAATTATATATTTTATGTAATTTGTGTCAGAATGGCGCAGTGGGTAATAACCCAGACAAAAGAAAGCGTGGTTATGTTTAAGCCATGTCCATGCAAATATTCTTTTCAGGAAATTAGTCATTAGTTGCATGAGTGTTGGTAACAATTCTCGTAATACTATTCCAGTCAGTGTTTGATGATATTCTTAAGGGCACGAAACCGCCTACTGGCTGATAATAATTTATATGACATTTAGTTTATGCTGACTTTTGCATATATGAAAGGATTGGAATTTAATTAAAGCTCGCAAACTTGATTTAATTAAAAATTTATTAATACTTGGAAATATATCTTCAAACATGCCTCATTACACATTTAATTCAATGCCGCGTTTTGCGTACGCGGGTAATAGTTGTACACGGGCAGTTACACAAAGATCCGATTCTTCACACTTTCCGATTTTGTTTTGTCTTTGATCGGGTTGAATTCTTCTTTTTTCAACTGGAAATGCGGTTCTATCACATCTTTGTTTACTGGCAACGTTTAGGTGCCTACTTTCCAGCACCATCCTCAGGCAACACAATACAAACTTCACATTAGCAGATTTAAGCAAATGTGGTAACCTCGTTCCAAAACCATTCTATTTATAAATAATTGACTCAACAATATTTTTAATCATAGAATTTGTCTCAGTAACTAAACTCAATATATAACTATTTATAATTAGCAGACCAATCATTACCTCACCTATAAATAATCTCATCTCGTATGCAGAATATTTTAGGGGAGAGAGACAGTATCGAACCTTTTGTTATTTGTTATAACTGTATTGCTACTATGTCACGGTAATCAAAATTCAAAAATGATTTTAAAAAATCTAAAACCTTTAATGTCATATATTGTATTTTATTTAAAGCCGGGAACTCTAATGTATACAATGGTGTATGAGGTAATGCGCACATAGCAACAAATTAGTTCAAATATGGAGCAGCAAGTTTCGTAGATGGATGGAGAGTGAATGTCATAGCGACGCTTAGGTGAAAGATTAAAGAGAGAAAGAGAGAGATAGTATGGACAACTAACGTTTTTCAAAAACTAATCGTAAGCACGATGTGAAGTTAATCAACTCATAGAAATAATTGCATAAGACTATTTGCTCATATGACTAAAATAATTCATTATATCTATATACATATATATCTAAATATAATATCGTAACACCTTTATATATATATATATATATTTAGAAGAAGGACCATTGTTAATTGTTAAACATGAATATTTTCTATTCTTACTATATATTTATTACGTTAGTCACACCTTATATCAATATATAAAATACATGTCAATATGTATAAAAACATATATATGGATATAAGCAACAGTATGAGTCCAACCTCCCTAATCATCTATATATATATATACACATTAGTAATAAATATTTATTAGGTTATGCACACCTTATATTAATATATCAAATACATATCAATATGTATAAAAACATATATATATATATAAGCGACAGTGTGGCTCCAATATCTATAATCATATATATATACATACGTTTCAATATTTCTAATAAATTCTTATTTTTCTCTTTTCTTGCTGTTTTTTGATCAATTAATCAAATTGTATATTTATTTATTCACACCTTATATAAATATATAAAATACATATAAATATGTATAAAAACATATATATAAATATAAGCAACAGTGTGAGTTAAATGTCTTGTATATATAATTATATATATGTGTATATATGTATATATATTTATTTTTTTTATTATTTTTTTTAACCATCTTAAATAAATATTTAATTTTAATGGTAATGTATAAAATGATTAATGTCCGTTTATATATATATATATATATAATAAACCTATTTATCTACCGATAGGCCTACCTATATATCCGTCTATCTATCACATTTTGAATTTCTCTTAAATGGATACATTATAGCTGTTAATAATGGATATCTTCTCTAGGGCTAACGTATTATTCATTTATTAATATATTCCTACCTTACATAAATATATAAAATATAAGCAACAGTCTCTTATCTAATGTCCTATCTACTAACCCTTGCTAAATCTGTATACCCTCTTCTGGAACCTTATTATTGAGAAAGTTAAGTATATAGGAATTGATATTGGTACAGTTCATTCACAATCAGTTCTCTGTAATCGAGGTTTTTTACTTAGGTTCCCACTTAATTCAGATTCCGTAGCCTCCCGTTTTCTGACCGTAGAAAATGCTTCATTAAATATTGGGCCCAATGATTTTTCTACCGATGTTACATTCATTACACCTTTTCCTGATTTTATTCCAATTGACTCTCTAATTAGTCTAGTTAATCTGTTGCGGTTGCATAACGCGATGCGTTTACATCCTTTCCAGTCTATTTCATGACCCGTTTCCTTCGAATGCCTAGCTAGGTCTGATCTTTGAATGTGTCCATATTTGTAGGCTGTCTTATGTTCACCTCTACGAACCTTTATAGGTCGCATGGTTTCGCCTATATACCTGAGATTACATTCTTTGCAAGGTATCGCATATACTCCTGATGTTTCGAGTGGTTCTACTCTTTCTTTTTGGTTAGGTAGTTTATTGCCTATAGTAAGCGATTGTCTTAAAACTGTTTTAATATTGTATTTAGCTGCTATTAATCTAATTTTCCTGCTCAATTTTGAAACAGGTAATACCATAATTTTGTGCCTATCTGGTTCTGTTTCCTTCTTTACTTTGTTTATTATATTATTATTAAATCTCTGTAACATCTCATCTAATAATCTATCTATTATACATTGTACCCTTTTTATGTGCAAAAACAAAAAGAAATTTTATCAGATATAAGAAAATTTTCTTTCGCATGGTCTTCTCAAATATCTACTCATGAACATATCTTTATATTATATTCTATTATACCTGACGGATAGCCATTTAGTTCGAATATTTCTTTTAATCTCCTCATTTCCTTATCTCTATTTTCTATATCCACTATTCTAAGACTTAATATCATGGATTTAAGAATGCCTATTTTCATTCCATATGGGTGATTTGATAAGAAATTAAGAAGTAGTCCTGAATAAGTCTCTTTTCTAAAAATATCTCTTTCCAATCTGGAACCATTCCGTTTTATTTTCACATCCAAAAAGGGTACTTCATCATTATTCTCTTTCTCCAATGTAAGCTTTAATTCACCTAATTGGTTGGCTAATTCGAGGAATTTATTTAACTCATTATCACCATGACTCCAAATTATAAACATATCATCCAGGAATCTTACATACAAGTTTGGCTTGAGAGGAGATTTTAACAACAGATTTTTTCAAATAGTGCATAAAAATATTAGCAACCGGGACTGATAGTGGTTGTCCCATAGGGACACCTTTAACTTGTTTATAAAATTCATTTCTTAACTTAAAGTAGGTGGAGGACATACAAATATTAAAAATTTCCATAATACTACTCAACATCATTTTACTACCTTCTATTGTCTCTGGGAACTCTGTTAAACAACGCTTCACACTTTCTAATGCTGCTTGTACCGGGACATTAGTATACATCGATACAACTTCCAGGCTAGCCATTCTATTATTATCATTCAAATAATATCTACTAATAATGTCAATAAAATGATATGTATTCTTTAAAGTATAATCTAAAAAATAAGTATATTTTCTAATTCTGTTGTATAGAAATTTAGACAATCTATAAGTTTGTGAGTTTTGTACATTAACGATTAATCTAAGTGGATTCCCCTGTTTATGAATCTTCACTAGACCATAAATTCTCGGAGGGACTGTGTCACGTTGTATTAATGAATTCCCAAGTCCTGGTTCTAATTCCTTCGACTCAATCATTCTATTAATTATAGTCTTAACTTGTCCTTGTAACTTATCAGATGGATCTTTATTTATTTTATTATAAACCATGAAATTATTTAATTGTTCATACACTTTCAATTCATAATCTATCCGGTTCATAAGTACCGTTGCACCACCTTTATCCGCCTTAAGGCATATTACTTCATTGGATAATAATTCTGCTCTTAAGCGTTTTAGATCATAACTCTGCTTGCATCTCACCTCTTTATGCTCTAACACCGCTTTGGACACATCCAATTCAAACCTAGTCTTATCTTTTTCTGGGAGAAACTGGGCAATCTTAACTGTTTCTGTAATTATCTCATTCCTAGGTACGTAATCAATAGGGATCGCAGTATTAAGTCCAAGATTAAGAATTTGTTTTTGGTCTTCCTTGAGATCCATTTTAGATAAATTAACTAAACGTTCGAACATGACCCCATCAATTCTCTTATTTCTCAAATGGCAATTAATTCCCAATTTTGCTAGTTTTTTTCATGCCTTTGTCTAATTTTTTTAATTTCATTATCCCTCGTTTTGTCTGTGAAATCTTCAATATGTTTGAAATCCAACATACCTAATCTCGCCAGTAATTTGGACCTTATTTTTGTCTTCTCTCTAATCAGTTCAAATTTACGTTTGTTTAGTTTATTAATCGATATTTTATTAAATGTAAACAAAGCTCATGTTTAAGAGTATTTCCTACTTTATCCAAAACGAATGAAAGTTTAAACCTAAAACATTTCGGTATAACATTAAATTTTAAACATTTATTAAGGAACGAGGTATTTTCCACTTGCCTAACAATCTGCATCTTCTTCCGCTTGTACTGATTCATAAGTGTGACGATTGTTGCATCATATTTGATAGTCAAATACTTTTTGAAATTTTGTTGCGGTGTGTACAAATCGATAATGTGATTTGTGTCAGAATGGCGCAGTGGATAATAACCCACACAAAAGAAAGCGTGGTTATGTTTAAGCCATGTCCATGCAAATATTCTTTTCAGGAAATTAGTCATTACCAACTAAAAATTGTATAGTTGCATGAGTGGTGGTAACAATTCTCGTAATACTATTCCAGTCAGTGTTTGATGCTATTCTTAAGGGCACGAAACCGCCTACTGGCTGATGATAATTTATATGAAATTTAGTTTATGCTGACTTTTGCATATATGAAAGGATTGGAATTTAAATAAAGCTCGCAAAATTGATTTAAGTAAAATTTAATAATTCTTGGAAATATATCTTTATGGGACATCTTCAAACATGCCTCATTAGACATTTGTTGTTGATTAAACTAAGAATCGACATGTAGAAATAATTAAAAAGTTTTGAATCCAAAAGTTATTGCCAACATTTTACTTTATTACAGCTACCTGCTCTACATGAGAAATCAATGAGTAATTTAAAGAATGTTATTATAGTTAATTAAAATGTTTGTTTTTTTGAATCTGACAACTCGTATAAAATTTGATGCAGGTAGATCTGCTCTAAATGGTTTCGAATTATATTATCTAAATTGTTCACCACTTAAAGTATTCTAATGAATTACACATTGTTATTTATAAGGTACAAATACTAATATAACTTATTTAATACCATTAAACTCTCAATGATTGCGCAGATGGTGGTAACAATTCTTAAAAGCAAGTTTGCGAGCTTGCAATAAAATCCAATCCCAATGGATTTGACCAGTCGTCGAAAAACAGAGCCAAAATATCTCCGTTGCGTGCACTCAAGCGTTTTAAACTTCTATGACCATCAACTGCCTAGCGAAGATCAACTGGCAATGGATTTTAATGAAACGCAAAATGAGATAGTCAGCTCTCACTTCTAGTAGTCTCGCGTACATTGCACCTAACTGAAAATGTCGGCTGCATAATTTCTATGTAGCCACAAACAGTAACTTTTTGCAGTTTTCGCCACATATTTACAGTTTATTCAATTAATCAATCAATGTTTGCGCGGTTTGTGTTAAAAATTCTTTAAATCAAGCTTGCAAGCTTGTAGTAAACACCAATCACATTGTGTTCAACCAGTCGTCGAACAACATAGCTAAGCTACTGCCAGTCTGAAATACTGACGCGTTCCGACCTTCTACCGCCAGTCGCACGCACCGTCGCATTTCACCCAACTGTTATCATTATCATCAATTTACGATGACAAGCTGACAAGTGAAGATCAAACCCCTATGAATATAAGTGAAAATCATAATTAGATATGCGGTTCTCACTATTCTTGACTGGAAATGTCGGCTGGGCAATTTATATGCAGTTACGAACAGTAACTTTTGCAACTTTCGCCACACGGGTATAGTTAGTAGAATTAAACTTTTGCCTATGTTTCTGCGTATTTGTCTTTGTGCGTTTAGGTTTCACTTTCACTGTATTTCAGAGTGATGTTTGAACTTTCTAAAAGCGACTTTTTCCCAAAATAGATGAAAATAAACATTATTTCTGTAAATGTCTAATAGCCAGTCTAAAATATTCTTTTCCAATATGTGATCCCCAAGATTCCGTTATTCATCTTATTTGACTCTAGAGGTATTAAATGGCATTTTTCTTTTATAGTTTCTCCGTCCATAATAATAAACATAAATTACTCCTTGCTATTTAGCGGTATTAGAGGAATTCACTGCTAACTGATATATTTTTAAATATTATTTCCTAGAATTCCGCAGCTCTTCTATCATTTAAAGACTTAGATAATAATGAAATCATCTCTTATAAAGACAATAAAATCTAAAACGTTTAACAGATTCTATTCAATGGCTACTCCAATAACAGTCTTTGGGAGTTTCTAGGAAACTTGGAGTACTATCAAGGAACTGATGTTTACACTTCGGGATTGGATACGAGTCAGGCATCCGTCGAATTAAAAATTTTTGTCGTTGAACATGTAACAGCTACGCTTTTCTTACGTAATTTTTAATTCCTTGCATTATTTTACTGCCGGATGCAGGAAAACGTCACTTACAACTAGCTGCCACATAGGAAAGAAAAGAGCATTTCGGTTCAAATAATCAATAGTATTTTAATTTAAGTATTTAATATTACATTTGATATTTTAATTAGAGAATATAATTGCATGGTCCAAAAATTCCTATCATGTAGTATTACTATAACATTTTCTATGTAGAAAGATAAAATTTGATGTCGGGTAAAACATTTTATTCTACGTCTTTCTAAACTGTCAATAATTGACAATTTAAAACTATTATTGGAAAAAGTATCAATTAAAATATGGGAGTCGAGAGATTGGTAAAATTGGTAGCGCCAAGACGTTTGAATATGTCCCGTTTGGCGCAACGGACAATTTGAATAGACCTATTTTTATATCACTATCATGGCCCACCTGCTAAATATGCTTTTCAGCCAACAGAAAACTGTTAGACGTTTCGTGTAGATAGTTTTGCTATTTTAAATATTTCATGTGATGACAACAGTTTCTTCATTTTCATAATTGTTTTCACAGTTGAGCTGAATTATGTCGGAAATATGCATTCTATAAAATATTGTCCAGACCGTATCTTAAATTCTTCTTTGATAAGTGCGTTGTGAAGTAAATCTAACGCTATACCAAAAGGCCCAAAGGACCCTGCACAGAGCTCAGCGTAAACACTGCACCAAAATCAAATTTATACACGTCGTTGGGTTAATCATGATCTTAAGCGGATTATAAATGCATCAACTAGATGTTCGCAATGCTTAGATCATGTATACTTAGAAATTGAAACAGTGAAATTACATAGTTATGATGTTGTAAACTATTTCAAGGAATTGGATTACAAACAAATTATTTTACAATGGAACATCTTGAGTGGCAAAACACAGAAACTTAATTTTGAAAATGCACATGTGCAATGTTCCAGAATCAACTGGAATCTTTTTAGAGAGTTAAGCATACTGATTAATTATGAAATTTTTTATATCATGAATATTGACGAATTTGATACTTCTGTTTCAACGTTATTATCTGATATATTTCAGGCATATCCGTTTACGGATATTATACCTAAGCGAATCAACAGTAAATTATGTAAACTAAGAATTAAACGAGATAATAAAATGAAGTGTAGTCTTATCAATAGTATTAAAAAATGAGGTTAGATTTGATTGATAAAGAAATAAATTCATCACTGCTGATAATCTGTTAAAGATCAGAACGAATTATTTTGGCCAAAATGAAGAGTAATCGTAGACTAGGATACAAACTCCTCACAGATTACAGTAAATATAAGGAAAATTTAAAGATTTTATTACCTGTGGGTAAAACTGAGTATGAATTTCTCTGTGAATTGGATGAAGTATTTGGCAATTTGATATGTAATCCACAGAATGAAAGAAATTTCATGGAACTACCTGATCCTTCGAGAGACCAGGAACCAGGACTTGTTATTGACAGTGATGAATTGATAAAATTAATGTTAAAAATAAAATAAAAAAAGATCACCTTGGTATTTCGATTGATAACCTGCTTCAATTACCCTTAACTTTTATGAATGCGCTCTGCAATTTTATAAATAGAATTTTGAAGAATGGGAAATTACCAATCGATATAATTGTAACACGCGGCTCCGCGTTACAACCCAACGATTTTCAATTTTGACAAATATGGTACTCTTTTAGGTCAAATAATCTTACTCTGTTCTTACACAATATTTATCTTAACTGTGATTTTAGAAACAATCTCTGTTATTTTCAAGCAGTTTTAATTGAGATATCTTGAATTGCAATTTTATTTGTAATTAATAGGGTTGTTTATTAAATATACACACCCGCGCGCAATACGCCAGGAACATGCGGTAGAGTATAGTGTCACAGCGGATTTATTTCTCTCAGTTGGATTATTCGCAGCTTATGCAAGTGATTTACTGTTCGCATTTAACTATACCTATCCAAATTTCAGAGTACAATGGATTATTATAATTAAATAAGTTAAAACCATAGCAAAGAGTGAACTAATTATTTTTGAATTTTTTTCATTGAAGTTTTTACACGATTTTAATCCATTTATTATCAGTGACAACTTTTACCAGTGACTATATTCATATCATCATGTATTTTCAATCGGTTACATGTATTCATTTCAATTCAGACATTCCTGAGAGAATAATTGCTTATGTGTAAGACATTCAACTTTGTAAACAGCGTTCGTTTTGCTGCGTTCTAGAGCACGGACAATTGTGTTTAACTGTGACTTCTGCATAAGACATTCAACTTTGTGAACAGTATTCAGTCCTTTCGCCGTCTAGAGCGCGGACAATTTAGTTTGACTGTGATTGGTGTATTAGACATTCAATTATGTTAACAATTTCATTTTATTGCCGTCTAGAGCACGGTCAATTTCGACTACTTATGCACTTATATGCAACGTCATTTACAATACATTTTTGATCATTCGTATTAGTCTTCTCACATCACCCATCGGGGAAAAAGCCGGAGATTGATCATGTGCACGGATCTCCACAGCCGCTACCAACTATTTGTAGGAAGACAAGAACCTATTTAAAATAGTATTTGCGCATTTGGAAACTAAGATCCTTAACGGTCGAGTTTGCAAATTCGCTGATGATTTAAAAATAATTTTCCCAATTGATCCAAAGAATGTCGAATTCTCCAAAAATAATGTGACATTAGATTTGTATGATTTGAGTAGATATTTGATTACACTATGACTGAGAATAAACAACAAAAAGACGAGAGCTTTAAAAATAGGTAACAGAACAGACTTTAATTATGTTTATTTTCATGATGCTGTGATTAATGATGTGTTTGAGATTAAACTTATGCAAGAAATAAAGGATTTAGGTATAACTATTCAATGTACAGCTTCTGCTGAGAGACATATTGAAAGGATAGTAGCCAGTGCCAAGAAAAGATGGGCACTAATAAATCGAAATATCTTATCGAATGACATAAAACTTAAAATGTATATAATATGGATTAGACCGATACTAGAATATGCTGTCGCTACTTGGAATCCATTAAAAAAGGGTTTGTCCAATAAGAAAGAAGCTGTACAAAGAAAAGTTGTGAAACAAATTAGTCCTATCTCCTGCACTATATATGCTACTAGATTACAGTTTGTATCACTGCAAACTTTATGGTTTCTGAGGATATGCTATTGCATATAAGTTTTCCACTTGAACCAGTGGACTCGTGCCTATATGAATCCAATAAGAAAGAGTCATGAAGTTTGAATTAGATGTGGACATTTGGCAATATCTCCTCCTTTGGTGGGGAATGTTGCGAGCAAGTTATTCTCTTTTTTGAAAATCTACAAAATTTATAATCAATTGCCAAAGGGGCTTAGAGAAACGCCTCCATCTAAGATATTTTTTAAATTTTTATCTACTGAACTAGAAAAAGTCTACAATCCTGCTGATATTTTTTTATTTTGATTATGATAATACTTTCTCATGGTTGAATAAAAGACAAGGATAATTGTTATCGGAAACAGAATTTCTTGAGATTCAAATTTTGTATTATTAAAATTGAAATGTTATGCATTATATCATCATGTTAGTCGACAATACATGCAATCAATTACTAGTTATGGTTCTCATTTTTTTGCATAATGTTGCACTCAAATTATACCTTAATTTTTCCTATTTTTGATGATGAATCTATTATTCTTTACAGCCGATCTTTCTGATATTGATATATTGTACAGTACAACTAGTGAGATTTGCTTATCTACATGAGACTAATTGCACATTTTTTTGTTATGTGATATCTTTTTTTTATATTGTACCTTTTCCAATTTTATTAGTTGATAGAATATGTGTGGTTTGAATCCAAATAAAGATATTCTATTCTATTCTACTTTATTCTAATAATTCAAGCAAAGGAAGAAGACAATTTTAAAATAAGTACGTAACTATCAAAACAATGACTAATCTTTAATCAATATAATGAGCAATAACAAGCTTAACTGCCAAACTAAAATTTTATTTATATAAGTGTGTAAATGACAATATCCATTAGTAAGGCCTCTGTAATTTATTCGTAACGAAGCCCGCGCCATAACAAGCATCACAACTAAAATAGACTCAAATTGGATGCTCATAATTTTTATCTATAGTTTCTTAGTTGTAACATTGACGTTACATTTAAAGTAACTTAATTTCATTGATATTTAGCACAATTACAAACATATATTCACCATATGATTTGAAACATGAGGTAACGTTGCAATGTTCGTTCATTTGCGTAATTATCCTAGAAGAAATATCCAGAATTAAAATTATATGCTGCAAAATTGGTGACCGTTTCATTTGACACACCTCCGCGGTTGTGCAGTATATTTGTAAAACATCGCTCTCAATTTCATGCGTTTGGCCATTTTTCAATAAATTCAGGTTTCCAGATGTCTACGTAATATTTTGAGTTCCTTTTAGTGACAAATTTTAGTCAACTTAATCAGGTAGACAGTACATTCTTTTCAATTGAGCCTATTTGGAAGATGACACATGCAATAGTTTACGCGTTACATTTTCACCACATGCTCCCATTTTTAAATATTCTGTTTGACTTGCGTTTTATTTATATATTATTATGCTTATTTGCTGATACGTGCAGAAAATTGACGAATAAATGACGCTTCTATTGGTAAAATTGTTAAAAAATCAAAATCCATTGGAAAACAACTATGAATTTTATTATAGCTGGTATTTCAGTAAATTATCTCATCCAGTCTTCCATTACAAATTTATCCTGGCAAAAAATGTGCAAAACACATTTACATTGAAACCGCCGCAAATGCTGAACAGTACGAGATGAGTTCCCAATACGGCCGAAACCGGTCTATTTGATGCATTATCTTTTCTACATTATATAATGCTTGGTTTATACTGGAGAAACCAATCTGAGCTATATACTACCTAGTATTTCAGAAGATTAACTTTATGAGATGTAATATATTTTATAAATGAATTACAAACATTATATTATATAGAAAGGACATTAAAATGTATACTGACGTTTTCTATAAAATAAAAGATTTTTATACACATTTATAAATAAAAATTTATTTTAGATGACTTAATAAAATTATTGCTCGATTAATAGTTAAATGGGTGCTTTTGATTGCTAATTGCTAAAATATATAAACCAATATTTTTGGCTTCTACTTCATGTCAGCAAACATAATCTATTTGATTGTTTAAGTACCTTCGCAAACGGCGATAGCTTTTTATTTCACGTTGGCACAAACGTGACACCTTGTCTGCTTATAGTCTCCAAATTATGATATAACTGTGCTGCTGTCTTATTATCCATAAATTTGGGCTTAGTGCTTCAGCAGACAAGCATTGGTCTTTGCAACTACTATACTGATTCCATTACGAAAATTGCCATTTTCAAATTATTTGTCTATTCTTAAGTATACGTCATATTTTAGGTAACTATATATTTATAATTAGTGATTTTTGATACCGCATTATGTTTTTGCTACCTAGGCAGGTCGAATAAGAGCTTCTCTGTCAGGTGTCAAAATTGTAAACGTTTACTGATTATATCATTTAGATTTGTATGCAATTGTTTTAAGCATGCCATTTGATCTAACAACGATTTAATGAACAATTTCTTATAATAGTCGCAGTTCTTAATCTTAGCATTAGAAAATTTGATACTTAATGTATACAGCAATTTTGATAAATTAACCGAAATTTTATCTGTTGTTGTATACGTACATAAATGCATACATGCCTACATCAATGGAATGCTTGATCTGCTGCCTAAAGTGTTTCAAATGAGTCTATATCATTGAAATACAATTTAATCGGCTTCTTCACTAGACTACGTTTGCAGCTAGATTCCCTCAGATTTTCGCCAATGCATTAGTGGGAATTTTTGCAGCGCGATGAAGTGGATGATATCGTGAATAATGTTATCGAATCATAAAATTGCAAAAGTATCCTTCTTGTATTTCCCAAAATTCTCTGGATATGCGTCTGTAGTCCGACGAATTGCATGAGTAATTGACCTTTCTGAGAATTCTTACTTTTAGCACTTCCGTTAATCCGCAAGTAAATAAGATCTAACCTTTGATCTATTATTTGGTGAAATAGACTGACGATTACAGAATACCTGACATAATTTGCGAAAAGCAGATTTTATAATGCATATATCTTTCTAAAACTTGGCCAAATCTATTTTGCTTGACGACATCAGAGAATCTGAGCTTATGAACTCGTTGATATTTGTGAGCAGGGCGCCCTGCAGAACCACATTTGGCTTGGGATTAAAACTGCTCATATCAACGTCTTTTGAGACGATAAGCTTTAAAGCGACCCAGGTGGACGCTTCTTGAACGATTTTGTATTTCTAGCTGTAGCTGATACTTTACTGCATAGAAAATCAATCGCCAGCGTATTCGAGGTCAGCTAGCCCACCACCGCCATCGGGCTATATCTTTGGGATGGTCGCGTTTGCTGTAGTAATTATTTCATAAACAACATATTCATACAAATTTGGGCAAAGATATATACAAGTCGTGTTCCTTTTCAAGGAAAAATGTTTTTTGTAGACCATTACCAGTGTGAATACATACCGTTTAGACATAATTTTAGGCTACATTTTAGCAGTCTCCATCATTTGGCATAGCTTTCATGAATTTAATCGCTCGTCAAACAAATTCTGTTAAATAGTATAGAATGTCAATGGTTAATGATCAAAATTTGTTCGATACTGGGCTTCAATTGGCCTAAATTATTTTTTTAGTCTTTAACTAATCCTTCTAAAAATGATAACATTGTTATTGTAACAATACTTTTGCAATAAAAATCAAACTGACACTACGATAGTTTAGTTATGACCACAAGCGTGAATCAAATACAGATTAAACGGAAAGTATAATCTCGTGCACATTCGCTTCGGGCCCACTGGCGACTTAACCGTAAGAGCCGGTAATACGCTCATTACCCAATATGTATTTGAGTGAGAAATGTGGGAAAATAGAACGGTACAATCTTTTAGACGAATGCGTAAGCCTGCAGCAGTGATAATAACATCATATATAGTCTCGAAAATGCGACTTCAATGTTAACTCACTATATATAATATATATACCGTATCTGTAAATGATACCAACACTATGGCTAGTCTGTCAGTACCTGGCACCAACATTATAGTACCGAAAATTTACATTGTCTTAACACTGTGGTGGCGGAGTTGGGACATGTTACCAACACAATGGATGTCAGTGTATGCTATAGTTCACCAAAATTGAGAATTACTATGATTTTAGGTCACCTTTTATTCCAGTTAAACCACTCTGGCCTTGATCGATATTAGTTTTCACATTTCGCGGTAATCAAGGTAACTTTCAATCAAATATATAACAGTTGGATAGAGCTTGCGTCGAAGAACTAATTTATTGGCGTCAATTTACTAGGTGCTGTTCAATTATGACCAGAAAGATGAACCAAAGATAGCAAGAACTGAAATTAACATCTCGTGAACATTCGATACGGGCTTACTGGCGATTCATCAGTTGTAGCCGGTAATACGACCTCTACCCACTATGTATTTTTGTGAGGAGTGTTGGAAAATAGGCCGTTACAAACCTGCCCAGTGTGTAAAGCTGCAATAGTTAAACTAAAATCATGTAAAGTCATGACAATGCGACATCAATACTTTCTCACTCTATAACATATATATATAGAGTATATATATATATATATATATATATATATATATATATATATACCGAGTGTGTAATGAATAAAAAACACTGACTATTGTCTTAATACTTGATACCAACATATAGTAACGAAAAGGTACATGGTACTAACACTATGGTTGCTGAGTCCCTACGGGGTACCAACACGATGAATATCAATGTATGCTATGATTCACCAAAATTGAGAATTCCAAATATTTCTGAACACATGTTACTCCATTAAATCCACTCTGACCTCGAGCGATATCAGTTACCAAATTTCGCAGTTATCATGATCTCATTCATTCAATTGTATAACAGTTAGATACTGTTTCTGGCAGAGTGCTAATATATATTCAATAATATATTAGGTGATCTGCACCTAGTAACTAGTTATTTCAAATATGACATGAATGATGAACCAAAGACAGCATGAACGGAAATTATAATTTCGTGACCATTTGTTTCTTCCTAACTAACGGCTAGTCAGTTGGAGCCGGTAATATGCTCTTTATTCACTATGATTTTAAGTGAGGAATGTTGGCAAATAGGACAGTACAATCTCCTAGACGAATGTGTTATCCTGCAGCAGTTAAGCCATCATCATATCAAGTCTCGAAAATGCGACTTCAATGCTAACTCAATCTATTTAATATATACAGAGTCTTTCAATTATACAAAAACAATGGCTATTGTGTCAGTACCCGATACCAACATTATAGTACCGAATAGCAACATGATACTAACACTATGGTTGTCGAAATGGTACATGTACTAGCATGTTGGATAACGATGTATGATATAATTCACCAAAATTGAGAATTTCTACAAGTTTTGAATACCCGTTACTCTCGTAAATTCATAAACTCTGGCCTTGATCGATATCAGTCTTCATATGTCGCAGTAATCATGACATCATTCAATTAAAAATATATTAGATAGATACTCTTTCTGGCAGAGAACTAATATATATACAATAATGTATTAGGTGCTCTGCACCTAGAACTAATTATTTCAATTATAACCTGAAGGATGAATCAAAGACAGCACGAACGGAAAGT
>JAQBSW010010199.1:0-25321 GCA_029291075.1 Eudiplozoon nipponicum
TGTATGTATGTATGTATGTATGTATGTGAGTTGTTTGTATAGTTGTATTTGAAGATGACCGTAGTGATGACAGCTTTTTCGATGGTTTGGAAATGATTATGTATTCGATGATAGTTGTGATTTTGTTATGGAGGATGATTATGATAACGATGATGATGTATATTGTTGTGGTGCTAATAATGATAACGGCGATGGCTTTTATGGCTGATTAAGTTGATAAACCGGAAAATAAAGATAGCTGTATTGGTGAAGATATTTATGGTGATGGTCATCATCATGATGTTGGAGATGGTAATGATTGTGCTGGAGATGATGATGATGATGGTGATGATTAGATGGATGATGAAGTTGATGTGGCGAGATTAATGACGCTGAAGATGTCGTTGTTTGTCGAAAATGGTTTTGCTGTGTTGTTAAAATGAATAGGTACAATGAAATTGGCGTTTATTTCAAATTCGCAAACTGTATCCACAACCTGCGCAATGTGTTCACATATGTGCACGGTAGGGAAACGCCCCAACCCAATTACAATATTATTATATCAATATGACGGCTTTTATTTAAAATACTAGGATTGTTATTACTTCGTATTGGTTTCTCATATTTAATTATTAACTTAGTATGTCTGAAAAAATCGTTGCAGCCAGCTACGGAGCAGACTAGTTTTTGTCGTACAATGTTTGAAATTGTTGTCTGTCTGACCTAGTTTTGGAGATTGTGTTTAACAACTGATGTTATTTGACTGTTTGCTTCACAGCGTGCACGACTAGCAGCTTGTCATTATTAAGTGTCTGAGAGCAACGTCTTTGGCTGCTATTTAGTTTACCACTGCTCGCATAAATACGCGCACCAAAAGCGTATATTTACACATGAAATATTTTGTGACTAGAGCGTCAAATAATCCATTTTGTATATTCACTGATTAGAGTGAAAAGTCGCTTTCTTTCGATTTGGAGCGTGAGACCAACTGTTAGGCGTGATGGTCTGTACATTAATGTTTCATAGGAAGGTGAAATTGATTTTTACCTACGTCTTCATCAATTGAGCTCCTGTGTGTCGTGACGGCTGCTCTCGCGGATCGATAAGCTGGCATCTGGGATATATTGTGCGAATATCTTTATCGTGATCACGTCTATATTATTATTACCCTTTTATCTTACTAGTATTCAAATATTATTTAAATGGAGATTGCGTTTTATAAATTAACACCAATTCCATCTTTTATATATATATATAAGTATATAAGCATAATGGCTACAACATTGTTTTCAATTATTGTTATCAACGGCCGCCCAAGCAATTATCGTTGATAACATTTATAAAATTAGTTTGTGACTATTTACCTGACTTCGTGTTAAACGGCTCTTAATAGTAAAACGTACCATAAACTGTTATAATTTAAAGTTTACATTATCTTTGTGATTTTAGTCATGTATTAAACCTATTAACTGTTGTTACTTATTTGTAATTATATATATATATATATATATATATATATATATATATATATATATATATATATATGTGTGTGTGTAAGAACAAAACAACGTACTCCATGTTCTTACATTTAAAATGGTGAAATTAGAAACTATCAATATATATATATGTGTATATTTATATATTTTTTTGTGTGGATATACTTATTAACCTACGCATACTTTGAATTTCTGCATCATTGATTAACCTTTATTTTTTCTTTGAAATATTTCTCCTTTAATTCTGTGTTTGTTCATGCATCTCTTCGTGTTAATGAAATGTCTAGGCCAATGCCTATATTACTGACTGTATATCCCACTTTGGGAAAATGGTCGTAAAAGCGGTAGCTATTTATATATCATGAATACACATTTATCACATTTTATGTGCGTTAGTGTTAGTTTGTACACTCACGTGGTCGTTGTACAGGGCAAAGTCCAAAGGCAATGTCAACTCGGAATGCCAACATGAATGAGTCACACACTGGGCTGAATAGCTTTAAAGCAATAACTGCAAATTGTCTCCCAATAGTTCTACGTTTCCTTACACTTATCCACTAATCTATTAATTTATGCACAAAAACAAGTTATTCACGGATAAATTTCGCCACGAATGTATGGGGCTGCCATTACTATGAACGGGTGAATTTTTCTTTTTCCCATTTATTCTCTGAACTGAATAATATCTAACAATAATAGATTATAAAGGATTTCGTTTTTAAAAGTTATTCTCCATGTGTTAACAAGTAACACTGTGTGTTTGGATAGATTGACTTATCGAAAAAGTGCGATATACTGGCATTTATGATCATCAAATTTATCAATGTGTCATTATTTGAAAATGTGTGCTTCTCTGCCGTATTTTTAATCCGGTCTGATTATTTTCATTAACGTAAGAGTACTTTAGAACGTTAGCTTTTAGTAAGATATTTAAATTCATAAATTTAGAGTCTATATTTTACGCCTGAGAGATCTAGTGCATGTGGTCAGTTTTGCATACTATAATTGAATGTTCCCCTTCAAATTCGGCATAAGCAATAACACTTTTTCGCTACCACAAACATAATGTACTAACGCTGCCGTAATTCTTAACTAGAGGATTTACATGAGCTAATTTGCGTGAATCATAATATTACTGCCAAGTTTCATTCCTCCGATATCGATATTACTAACCACCCTCTTGCCATTATGACTCGGGCCGATATTTTACAAAAATACGCAAAAGAATATGTTTGAGGATTTTAACAAAAAGTTAGTATAATCCAATGGTTTAATCCACACGTAATAAGGTTTGTTATTTTCGACAGTAATATTTATGAGTCATGTAGACTTAAGCAGAGCATAATTTAGATACAGAACGAATGCTATTTTCGGTGTTTTTTTCCTTATTGAGATATGTTAAAATCTTGGCTTTCTAGCATATTTGTGTTTATGGATTGATTGCACGTTGCCCGCATAGTAACAGCCATACAGTTTTCTATTACATTTTTATTTAATTGATAGTAATATTATCACTGTCTCATTTGCCAATCAACGAGGAGCGGTAGGAGCAGTGGGGTACAGTTTAATTCTTGTCAAAATATTTAGATTTAAAAAATTCAAAGAGCTGATCTGCCTGCAAACAAACGGGTTAGTTTGAGACAACATATTTTGTTTCTTGACGTTTGAAGCTCCATTTCCCAAGCTAATCGTCAAAGATGGTTTCATCTTCATACAAATTGGCAGCACAGAAATCACAAAAAAGATAACTACGTCCATTCATCGATACATTCATTTTTATTTGCCTTAGAAAAATCTACTACCAACATTTAACCATTTCTAATATTCCTACATGTAAACACATACGTATTTAGTAACATGGTATAGACCTATACTCATATGCACATCTACGGTTAATAAAGTGTGTTTAGAAGTTGCGCTAGTTTCACATGGTGACCAGGTAAACAGTTATAAAATCACATGAATGATCTTATTTAGAATTGTCATTTTCTTTCTTAGAACAAAAAAATGTGTCGATGATGAGAATCATTTATATATTAGTTTATTGAGCCTTCTGTGTTGCCAATTTTTGTGTGAGGTTGAAACCATGTCTGATGATGAGTTCGGAAAGTCGAGTGCAGTATCAAGAGACAGAAACATATGTCACGTCTGAAAAACTCATCAATGCCATCAAGCAATGAAGCTGTACTGTCTACAGAACGCTTGACGTTAAATAAATACATCGCTTGTTTAAGTTATGTTCTGCCTACCACTACTGATACTACAACCGAAGAGCATTACAGCAGCATAGTATATTGATGCTTCCCGACCGTATTACTGTGCAATTTTGAAATTGTTTGTTTGCTGTACATAAGAACTAGGTTGCTCGTTCTTAGCTTGAATTTGAGAGTGTGACTTCTCTTTATTGGCCTGCCTAGTATTTACAACATAACCAGCTAAATACTGTTTGTGGCGTAAAACTAATATACATGTAGTAATGTATTAGGTGTGGCAAACATAGTGACAAATTAGTTCAATTGTGATCAGAAGGATAAACCAAAGACAGCATGATCGGAAAGTTTAATCTCCTGCACATTAGTTTCGTGCTTAATGGCGATTCATCAGAAGGAGCCAGTATTACGCTCTTTACCCGTTATATATTTGGGTGAGGAATGTAGGAAAATAAGACGGTACAATCTCTTAGACGATTGTGAAAACCTGCAGAAGTGAAGCTAACATCATATAAAGTCTCGACAATGCGACTTCAACGCTAACTCACTCTAAATAATATAGTTATCGCGTCTGTAAAGGATACCAACACTGCATTTTGTGTCAGTACCCGATATCAACATTATAGTGCTGAAATGGTACGTGGTACTAACATTCTGGTTGCCGAGTCGGTACATGATACCAACATGATGGATTTCAATGTATGCTATAAATTACCAAAATTGACAATTACAACTATTTCTGAACACCTGTTACTCCAGTAAATCCATACAATCTGGCCTTGATCAATATATGTTAACACATTTCGCGGTAATCATGATATCATTCAATTAAATAAAACAGTTAGATACCGTTTGTGGCGGAGAACTAATATATATGAAATTGTGAAATCCATCGTGGTGGTATCATGTATCGACTCGGCAACCATAGTCTTAGTGCCACGTACCTTTTCGGTACTATGATGTTGACGTCGGTACTTAGCACAATAGCCAGAGTGTTGGTATTCTTTGCAGACTCGGTATATATATATATATATATATATATATATATATATATATATATATATATATATTATAGAGAGTGAGTTAACGTTGAAGTCGCATTCTCGAGACTTGATGTTAGCTTCATTACTGAAGGTTTACACATTAGTATACGAGATTGTACGTCCTATTTTCCCCACATTCCTCACCAAAAGATGTTATGGGTAAAGGTCGTAATATCGGTTGCTACTGATGAGTCGCCATTAATCACGAAACGAATGTGCAGGAGATTATATTTTCCGTTCATGCTTTCTTTAGTTTATCCTTCTGGTCACAATTGAACTAATTTGTTACCCAATACATACTACTGTAAACAGCTCTTTAACACCTGTTAAAGCTCAACATGTTATAAAGGCGATAAAGCATCTCATCAAAGGGAAGACCCAATCTCATTGACCTCCTTAACTCACGTGGTGCCGTCATCATTATCATTATCAGCAGCAGCAGTATCATCATCACCATCTTCATAGACAGAAATACAGAAGTTGTCTGTAACTGTTCATCCACTACCATATAACCATGATAAGAAATAAGAAATAAATATTCTTAAGACGAAAAACGTAAAAAATGGTAAAGATATTAACAAAATATTTAGACAAAAATTATTAAAAGTGATTTATAGGAAGAAAGACCAAGGTAATATGAGTAGATTGGCCAATGTCATCCTTAAGTCAAGGTAACAAAGAGCTAGAAAATTTGGCGTAATCATACTTACTAGCTTCTTATTAATATAAGCAGCTGCGATCTCCAAATTTATTATATATTTTAATACGAAATGTTGAAGTGAACGGTGCGATTGTAAATCGATGTTTAGATTAAGTGATGTTTTATAAAGCAACAGGCAAGTATGTATTATGTTTTGCGAACCTAGTAACAAATTAGTTCAGTTGTGACCAGAAGGATAAACGAAAGGCAGCATGAACGGAAAGTATAATCTCATGCACATTCGTTTCGTGCTTACTGGCGACTCATCAGTAGGAGCCGGTATTACTCCCTTTAACCACTATATGTTTGGTAGAAGAATGTGGAATAATAGGACGGTACAATCTCCTAGACGAATGTGCATGAGATTATACTTTCCGTTCATGCTGCCTTTGGTTTATCCTTCTGGTCACAACTGAACTATTTTGTTACTAGGTTCGCAAAACCTAATACATACTTGCATATATATTAGCTCTTCGCAACAAACAGTATTTAAGCAACAGGCATTAAATATTGCTAATTAAGTGTGAAAAATTCCAAAACCATTAAGATGGCACCATTTACAGCGACATCATCATGCACAGCATACCAAACAACTCAATGTTTCACTGCCATTTGACCAGAGGCAGAGAATATTAATTCTTTAAACGAGGTTTGCGAGCTTGAAGTAAACACTAATCTCAGTGCAATTAATCAGTCATCGTGCAATATAGCAGAACTACCGGCAGTCACACGCTCTTACGCTTTTCGACCTTCCATGATCATCATCAGAGTACGACGGCAAACTGACTGGCGAGGATCTATCCGCATTGCATATACATGGAAAGCAAAATTAGATATGCGGCTCTCACCTCTAGTGGTCTGGCATACACTGTACGTGACTGGAAATGTCGGCTGCAAAATTTCTATGCAGTCACGAACATAAGCGGTTTTAAGCTGTCGCCACACAATTGTATAGACTATACATTTCAAAAACAATTGATAGCGCAGGTGGTGGTAACAATTGATTAAATCAAGTGTGCGTGCTTGAAGTAAAGTCCAATCCAATTGTATTTAATTATTCCTCGAACAACAACAAAAGTACCACTAGTCGCAACTCACTGATGCATTTCGACCTTCCTAATTATCATCAGAGTACGACGACAAACTGACTAGCGAGGATCAAACCGCATTGCATATATATGGAAAAAAAAAGATATTCGGCTCTCACCTCTTGCATACATTGTATGTGACATGGAATGTGGGCTGCACAATTTCTATGCAGTCGCGGACATTAGCTGTTTGTAGCTGTCGCCGTACTATTATGTAGACTATAAATTTAAAAAATAATTTTGCGAGCTTGAAGTAAACACATATATCATTGTATTTAACCAGTCGTCGAACAACATATCAGAAGTTCAAAATATATGTTATGAAGTATTTTTAGCAACAGTAGGTTCTACATGTAGTAAACTCGCGCCTTATCTGTATAAACCTTTTAAATAGTATTTTTGATATCATTAATACTTTTATTTTTGGTACTTTTTATGTTTTTTTAATATTATTTGACTTTCGTCTCATGGTTATATTTCAGTTAAGTATTAGATAATAACGGCTTCTGGATTTTTGTCAATGATAATGATGATGTCGATGCTGATGGTAGTGATGACGATGATAGTGAAGATAGTGAAGATGGTGATGCCGATGGCGATGATGGTGAGGATGATGATGGTGATAGTGATAGTGGTTGTGATGATGTTGAAGATAGTGAAAATGGCTTGGAGATGATGGTGATAGTGCTAGTGATGATGGCAAGCCAAATAAATTTTCTTTCTATATTTGCACAAGACATTACAGAAATTATAATAAGTTATATTTTGAACCAGGTTGACATACAAACTTCTAATTAGACCTTTCTAAGATAAATAAGAATTTGTGAGAATTGGTGTTTAACCGATCATTGATTACGCGGGTGTTGGTACAACCTTTTTAAATCAAGTTTGCGAGCTTGAATCCCATCGTCGTCGAACAAAACTACCGTCAGTCACACATACTGACGCGTTTCAACCTTCCATGATCATCATCAGTGTACGACGGTGTACTGACTAATGAGGTTAAAACCATAAAATCATCAAAAAAATAATTAGTGTTTTTCGAAGCTAGAATATGAGGCATAAAATGTATTTAACTTCAAATTCCTCGCATACTCGTTCTATTTGCGTGTTGATAAATATTTTTTTGTAGTAAATATTAGTTGATAGAACAATGCTAATGACTTCTTATAGTTTACTATTAAATAGTTTTTTATCCGGCATTACTCCAAATATACAACGGTTTGGGCGTAGTAACAGCTATTGTCGTGTATTCACGGCACACGATACGTTTGCAACACGAGTATAACGTACTTTGTTTTTGATAAATTTGGAATCATATATTCTTACATTGACTTACTTGCTACTATTTAAATCAATCTGCGAATTTGGCATAAACACTGATCCCTTTATATATATATATATATATATATATATATCCATATATACTTTTCTCTTATATATATATATATATATATATATATATATATTGTGTGTGTGTGTGTGTGTGAGTGGAAATTAGGCTTTGTATAATGTAGAAATGTATTAAAATGCTTCTAAATACAATGAATGGTGTTTGCTTACAAACTCTGAAGCTTGATTTAAAAAGAATTGTTATCATCACCCGCGCAATCACTGCTTGTTTAATTGTATTGTCCATATATATATACTTATATATATATATATATATATATATATATATATATATATATATATATATTTATCCGGTCGAGTACAATGTATGTGAGATTACTAGAAGTGAGAGTCGCATATCTTATTTTTGCTTTCCATATATATGCAATGCGGTTTGATCCTCGCTAGTCAGTTTGTCGTCGTACTCTGATGATGATCAAGGAAGGTCGAAACGCGTCAGTGCGTTGCGGCTGGCGGTAGTTTTTTGTTTATTTCGATGACTGGTTAAATAAAATGGGATTTTTTGTTTACTTAAATCTTGCAAAATTGATTTAATGAATCACCTACACAATCAGTGATTGTTTAAATTATTTTCTCGTTTTAATCTCTTATGGTTATATAGCAGTGGAACGTTAGTTGCTATTGTATGACTGCATTATAATGATTCGTTACAATTCAATATTTGTTGTTTTCAATATATTTGAATCCACTGTCATTATGATGACAGTGGATTCAAATATTTCGGTACGCAATCCGAAAATCAGGTAAATTGTTTATTTCCTGTCTCGCAACATGTTTCTTTTAAATCTTATTTAGTTCTCAATATATGTTGGTTTAATTCTATATCTTATATGTAAGACGCAAACACTGTAACTATTTTACAATATGAATGATATCACATTGTTCTGATGAATTTTCAGCCAAAACTAATTGGAGAGAGATGCGCAATTTCAATATATTAGTCGAGCCTAATATATAAACAAAATTGTGTCAGTTTTTTGAAACCTGCAGTATGAATAGGCAATATGCTGTTGTGAAAGACTATTGAATTATAACTTATGATTTAGTGCTATTTCAGCTTTTTATACATTTTAATCTGTTTCCGGTTCTCGATCTGATTGTGGGTTGGGCTTTTCTACAAACCAGTCATTCACAAGAAAAGACGTTGAAGTTCGCTTACAAAGCTTTATTAACAAAGTAAAGGTCTACGTCTATATTATGTAATAATAAAGGCCATGGAAACAATTATCAATGTAATGATAGCCACATTTCTTCTGGCTAAATAACCAAATCTTAATATTTGACGTGGAAATGTATATTTGTTTCTTATTCATCATCTAGAAACATTGGTAGACGACGTTTTTTCTTTACAGCTCCTATACCAGTGCATATTTATCTAAGTTAAACGACATCGAAGAATTTGTTCATTCATGTTGATGTATTGCTACGTTGCCTTCGAAACCGAGCATTTATATACAAATTTATATTATCTAACCAATTGTTTAACGCATCTTAAATTATTTGCAATGTTAAAATAACTTGACTGCCGTATGTAAGCATGCATGTAGTGCTTTGACGATTAGCAAATATACTTTTAGTGCTCGTCATTTTTATGTGCGTAAAGTGCTGGAAGCTGTTGTTTAATGCCTTCTAAATTTTTTATGCAATTTTTATACTATGCAATTTATACTAATATGTGTGTCGGTTGAACTTTATCAAGAGCTTTCGAACAATTGCCCTATAAGTCATCAGTGAAATATATTAGAAATTCATGGTAGTTTACATACTATTTATTGTGGGAGGTATAGTTCTCCGTTTTTTGTTACCAATAATATTATTGCGACTACCATGCTGTAAAATCCATTCAAGAAATGAGCTTACTAATGCGTCGGAGCTAGTTTTGAATCTAAATAGTTCAATTTAACCAAGGCCAATTTTTTAACTACTCGGTTCGAACAATAAATGTAAATATAACCTTACAAACAGTTTAGCTCAACATAAATATTCGATTATAACTCCAGTCAAATTTGCGACATACTGCTATATTTCTAAATTATTTGATTATTTTTTGATATATTAACATATAATCTAAAATAGTGTTGATTTTCTGCTTATTTTTTGTATCCTTGTTTGTGAAATCGTCGTCAAGATATTTGCTCAATACCTTCGACGCCAAGTGTTAAATGCATTTCCTGATGCCCCAAACGTGCACATCAGTCAGCGAGTAGGTGCATTGTGGCGCGGTCTGGAGGGTCCGCTGCGTGATGAATATACCAATGAGTCTCGTCGTCTTCAGGAGCTACATTCCATTGAGTTTCCTAATTACAAATACCAGCCCCGGAAACGGCATCGTGGAACCGGTACTTGTAATACTAATGGTACTATGAATTCTACTACTACCAATGTTGCCAACAATATCAACGGTAGTCATAGTAACATCGTAGGCGGTGTTTCAAGTTTTTGCATGGGGTTCAGCTCCATCAACAATAATAATAGTAATACTAATGTTGTTGATGAAATTAAAGCTGTTGGCCGTACGACTAGCTTAGGTGGTTTGAACTCATACAACGGTGATATTGTACAATCAGAAAGATCGATAATGCCCGGTGTTAGATTAAGTTCATCCGCTACAAGTACTACAGCAGTAGCAATTTCTTCTGCTTCTACAACTGGTTTATCCTTTACTAGAATAAATACACCTTCCCCAACTCACAGTGACTATGAAGCGTCCACTTCACCTGCGGACAGTGGTTATGGTGTTTCGTTAAGTGGATCAACGGTATCTATTGGAAGCTGTAGCAGTATTGGTAATAGTAATAGTGGTACAAACACTGTTTTGCCTTCTGTGATCTGTGGAGTGGGTCTCTCGTCACCGACACGACACAATAGTGGCCCAATTATAATTGGTCGTCAAATTGGTATCAACTCCACACAAAGATTCTCTGCAAAACCATCAACGGCTCTGTTGACTGCTGCTAATAATAGCGAACATGTACAGTTTCGATTTGAGTCAGGCCGAAACCAAATTCAACAACAGCGATATACCCCGACGAGTTCCTGTCTTTCAATGTTCCGGCTCAAATATCCAACAAGCAGCAATAGTAACAGCAACAAAGTCGTCAACGTGTCTAATGGCGCTAATTCAGCAGAAACAACGATTGATACAAATGTTTTGTTCTCAAGATCGTTTGCAGACCTTAATCAGAATTCAAGGAACGGAGTTGGCAACCTGCAGAAACAGACTGGACTTAGCTTACGAAAAGTCCCTTCAGACAATGCCACAGTTTCCAACAAACATGAAGACATCAGACAAAACGATACCGATTATGTACAAAAATCAAATATTTTACCTTTTGGAGCTGGTAGAAAGCGCCTTTTACCTCGTGTTTCTCTGAATGAGCATGCCTATGCTTCTAATATTATTCGCCCAATTGATGAACGTTACACATCGTGCACCTCGTCAGCATTGGACAATGACCACACGAAATACCAACTTAACTGCTCAACTGCAAAGCGTGGTGACTTTCAATCTTCTAAGGTTATGATGTCATCTGCAATGTCTGATTCTAGCAGTGTGCTAGTTGTTAGGGAAGAAGAACCATTGCTAGTATTTTCTGACGACGAAGAAGACGTGAAACCATGCACAAATTTGTTCTTTGAAGATGAAAGTTGTATTAAGCTGGATGCTGACTCGGTTAGTAGTAAAGTTGATGATTCTATGCCTGACGAAGATGTTCCTCTTACGGCTCTAGTTTCAGAAATGTTCTCGCAGATTTCTCCGGGTATACTAGACGATAATAATACCAAGTACGCTAGCAATATTGAAAATTGTGATGCTAGTTTAGACGTCAATAGATTACATTTGTTTTCTAATGATGAAGACACCTTCAAATTGGAAGAGGATAATACTGCACATATTGGAATGCTAAACACTAATAACCGAGGACAAAGCGTCTCTTCAATCTCCTCATCTGGTAGATTGGCCCGTGTAAGTAGTTATAAACGGAATTTTTCCTGCGCGAATAAGCCTCAGACTAATTATAGCGACGCGTCAAATTGGTCTTTATGGTCAAATGATTCACGGAACGGCAACTCAACTGGCGGACGTTTAGTTTGTTCAAAAGTAGATGATGACCTTGGTCAGGTAGAAAGTGGAACTGATTTTATCGGTATTGAACATACTGAACATACGTTTGATTTGCTGAATTCACTAAATAAAAATGAGGCTGACGACGTCCACGATAAAATAATGACATCTATTGCGGCTTCACAATTGATTTGTGGATTTAATGTATCTGACGAAATGGTCTGTGGCCGAAATGATTCAGTAACAGATTCCGAACATGATGGGTTTTGCACAGAACTTGGCGTTAACGCTCCATTGTCTGAGATGGTTACGGGGCCTATTTTGTCTCCTACAGTCTCAAGTATGTCACCAATTTCATTGAATAATGAAATGGGATGTTTTGGCGCGAGTGGCAGTGGTATCGATGATTTTGCCGGAGAGTTTTGCCATTCCGATGCTAGCAATGATAGTGCTTACCTGTATCCGGCTGATATAGATGGCGAAATGGTGCCACAAAGCAATTACGTATCTCCGCTTTCTGAGAACACTTCTAATACTCTTGCTACTAGTTACGACAGTTTTTCTGCTAGTGGTGTCAACATTATGCTGAATTGTGATAATAATATTCATTCTAGAAGTCTATTAAATGGAGGAGATGTACCTTCTCTGTCATTATGTTCTCTAGGTATTAGATCGACACGAAATGAAAGTGGTGATGATAATAATAGTAATGAATTTGATCTATTACCTGTTCTGAAGTTGCCGGCTTCCTATGGAGATTCTCGACGGGTTGAAGACTACGCATTTAGCGTAAGGCTTCGATCACCACGTGATTTGAGTAGTAATTCCAACATCGGTTCAATAAGGTCTGGTAAAGATGATCGAGGAAATGTCAGATCAGTATCACCTAATCTTGGTGGATCGTCGAAGCATCCAGCTGATTTCTTTTTCTCCAATTTTTGTGATTTGAATGATGTTCAAGTCAGTGATAACGATGCTAACGAAGATGTTATCGCTGACACTCATGAGGCTAATAAATTTAACATTGTCAATATTGAAAAGGATAGAATATGCGAGATTAAAAAGGGTATATCAGAAAACGTGTTATTCACGGAAGAGGTGAAAGAAAAATATGGCGAAAATGACGTAAAACAATAATAATTTAGGAAATACCATGCGTAAGTGGCGATCGGTCGAAAACTGGGTGAGATTTATTGTGCATCTCGCGTCATTTCATTGTGTTCCCTGTGTAAAGCTCGGCTATTGTGAACGCAAAAAATGTTGGTTACTGGTAAGATTGGTTCTAAGATAGAGATTCGTGTTTTTAATTTTCAAAGTCATCCTTGCCACAAGAAATTGGTTTTCTGTTAAGATTTACTTCAGAATTTGCTGCTATCCATACCGTGCACTCCATTGACAGAGTCAACACTGATAAATTGTGGTAGCAAGATGGGCATTATCTCAAAATCGTCATTTGTCATAACCATGGCAACCCAATCTTTAGTCGTGATATAATAATTGGGCTTCGCAATGAAACACGCATACACACACGTACACACACATACACACACATACACACACATACACACACATACACACACATACACACACATACATACACACACATATACTATATATATATATATATATATATATATATAAAATGAGATTGGTAATGTCAGGTGCATTATATCATACTTTGTCGAGAATTTATTCAAATTATCCGTTATTTCATCAGTGCTGGATTTGTTGACAATCAACGTCAACTGATTAAGGCGGTAATAAAAGTCATTTCATTCAAATAATCACGTATAGATCACGTTATTTGCCTTTTCTTAGTCATCTTATAATTTGACGATGTTTACGCTTACTTATCGTATTTTTATTACTATTACTATTATTATTTTTCAAATTTCATTGAGAGACGACCCAGAACTGAAAAGTGAGTAATTTCGGCATTAGTACTGCATAAGAGTGGTTATTTTAATTGTGATTGTATTGTAAAAACTTCGCTCTGGTTGCAATACTAATTGCATTACCGATGACGAAAACTAATAATAATTATTACTATTTTTATTATTAAACTAATACTTTACGATTTTTATTATGAAATTGTTTATATTAATAATATTACCAATACCTTTTTGATTTACTCATTGTTATATGTTTGTTTATATATGTAAATATGTTTCGTTTTATGCACACCTATAAGGTTGTAAAACACTTATGGGATAATCATGTTTATATTATATGACTAAAACTCAGTCTGCAGATTTGCTTTATAATCAGCATTGTTTCCGCATACTTTTGCTTCCATTGTTTATATCACTCGGAAACAACGGTCACAGTTATGTCGCATTTCGAAATACTAATCTCCTGAATCTTATTTCGGTATATAATCACGCATACTGATAGATTTCACTTTGATCTTTGTTCTGGAATACTTTGGTCTATAGCTAGAATTTGTATCATGAATGGAATTCAAAGCGTTCCGCTTATTTTTCAACTGAATTATTACTAGGATAATTCTTTAATAATGTGCAATAATATCCGTGTGTGCGGCATTATTGGAACCATTGCATCGGAGAGATATAAACAATGAAAATATTTTTGGTGTCATCTTATACTACAGAACTATTCACAAGAAGCGAAAACTATTATCGAGCTGTAACTGAACTGCGATTGCGAAACTATTTGAGTGACATTTCAAGATGTCGATCCTCAAACCAAAAATCAATTCAATGTTTTTAAATCTGCGAATAAGCTGTTAACTTTTTTATTTTATTGTAATATTTATAATATCATTTCTGAAAGGAGTACGTAGCAATAAATTCTCATATATGTGATAGTCTTTTATAGACTGTTTTCTGACTGTTACACATTTTTGTCTATTTTTATGTATTATGTAAAAATGGATTCGTGTTTCTAAATTGTTACAAATATCGCAACAACTTTATCACATGCTCATTTAAAGAGATACACTTGAACTCTTGCTATTAATTTTCTCTGGTTATAATGCCAATGTGTTACCGGTAAATGAAATAATTAGCTACCAATATATGTACCATATTTAAATTGTTTTTCATGATCTCTATACATATATATTCCGTCAAATTTGCATTTAATTCTTCCATAAATCCCACTACAAATTTCATTTTACCATTTATCATCTAGTATTAGATATCAGCTATTACGTATGGTTTGGCCCGTGTGTCAATCCTTGACTATTTCCTTTGATAAATTTAGACCCGGTGTTATTTGCTAAGCCCTATCATCTAAGATAAACAGCGGATTAATAACAGAGGTGCTTAGATACTTTCTAATAATTGACTAAGCTTGTTTTATTAATAAACAGGAGAACACCTTTCATAAGTCGATTAAACATATTATTTGAATTGTTCGTATGTCAGGTTTTGTGTAATTTCACTCAACCAAGTAATTTTTGTTTAGTTTTCTATTTGAGCCTGTGCGCGTCTTCCTTAAAACTGCGCCAATTATAGGATAATCAATAAATAAAATTCCCTAATGACAATCCATACTAAATCTCGACATCTGAAGCCACATTGTCTTTTTTAACTGTTGAGGGTATTTTTCATATAAATAATTAAGTCATGTTTTTTATTCCGTTCTCAGGTTTTGTTTATGTCAGTTTTTTGTGTTTGAGCTCATAAACAGTGGTCATTTAGCTTTGCCTGGTGCATAGGATACATTTTTAATCTAATTTTGTTTACAGTGTTGTATTTTTATATTGCTATTTTAATCATGTTGTTTTTTAATAAATTTTTTTCTATATTTAAGTTTTACACTTTTCTTATCTTCTTCATTAGTTCATGTTTGTATTAAGAACTCAGTTAATTATGAAACATTGGGTATGAATTTATTACTAAAAATTAACCGATTCACATTAACCATTGTATACACATTTGTCAGTATAAACTAAGCATTGCATTATCCAGTTGATCTGTTTCGTCCCTATTTGTTGCTCTTCAGGTACCGTACAGAATTTGCTACGAACAGGTCTAGATTGCACGATACTTAGTTTATGTTTATATATGTATATATAATGGGCTTGTTGTTTATATCAAGTTCGCAAACTTGATTTAAACAATTTATATCATCGCCCGCGTCATCAATGACATTTAACGCTGAGTTCTAACTTAAAAAACCCTCTGAAACGTCCATTATCTATAAGAATAATGCCCAACTAGGCTACAAAATTAAATGTTAAACCATGTCGTAAATTCAAAAGAAATATCGAATCCATCTATAAAATAATTATATAGTAAATTGATAGAACTGTTGAAATACACTTAACCATTAAAACTATATATGAAAAGTTAGTGAGAGCCCTTTGTAATAACATGTTCGTATTAATGCGTGTACTGTCGGTTAATGTTTGTCGGTGTTAATGGTTGTATTTATGAATAATCCTCCTTATTTAAACTTACACGCAGACACACACACACACCAAAACAGAAGAATAGTAATGAAATATTTTGGTTGTTGATTGAGTTCTTTACTCTATTCATTAGTGAAACGCGTCACAGGCGAAGAGCATCTGTGCTTGCATAGACAAATTGAATGGTTACAGATTTCGTGGATAGTGATAATATTTCTTTGAATAAATTTTGCGAGTTTAAAATAAACACCAATGCCATATTATTTCACTAGTCATCCAAAATATCAAAACTAACGTCAGACACACGTACTGTCGGATTTCGAACATCCATGGCTTTATCCGAGCACATCTGACGGTAGTTTTCCATTTTATATGAATGAATCAAGACTGGAATCTGAGTTGATCTCACGCTCGCAAACTTGGTTTAAGGAATTGTTTTACCAACCATGTAATTAATGGTTGTTGAATATTTTAAACTTATGTAAATGTAGCAAAAACTGCAAATAATGATGTTCATGACTGCATCCAAGTGTTGCAGCCGATATCCCCAATCAAATACAGGGTATGCGAGTCTACCAGTGGTGAGAGCGGCGTATCTAATTTTTCATTACGGTTTAATTCATTTATTTTTTCCGACATGGTCTGATGATGCGCTTTGACGGTTGAGATGCGTCAGTACGTATGTTTGACAGCAGGTTTTCAGCTGTATGACTTGTTAGATGTAACGAGATTTGTGTTTATCACAAGCTCGCAAGCTTAATTTAAGGATTTTTATTTAAACGAATTTCCGTATTATCAGGTATTTGTGTACCTGTTAGTGTATCCGTGTCTGTATGTTTGCATGTGTAAATACATCTATGTATAACTGCACGTTTATGTACATTAGTGTATGTGAGTTTGTGTGTATTTATTGTGGTTGTGCGTCTGGATGGTTGCTTTTGTTAGTTAGCTTAATCAGGCAGATGGATGTAGGACGTTTTGGTGCTGTGAAAACATTACTGTTAAATATTCAAAGGTATCGAAGTTAATCTTGTGAACGGGCGGCAATTAGTACTGCGCATAGAATTGATTGTTTTAGTTTTATGATAGTCTGTGTCCAAGAGATCTATAACTTAAATAAGCGCACATTTGAATATGGATTTCATGGCTATGCTTGAACGTAACATCAATATACTATACCATGTAATGCTGTTTAATAGCAGTATTTTTAGTATGTCGTTACTTTGTCTGTAGCTTATTTTCAGAGCTTTCCAGTTTGCACATGTAGGTTATAATTGCGTTATCGGATTTGGTTATTTATTGACTCTTAACATATGGGAAGACATGCTGAATACCTTTTTCGTAATATAGTAAAGGATGTTTAAAATGTCATGCAAATATAAATGTTCTGCAGAGTAAATGTTTGCGACTATTTTTATACAAGTATATTGATAGAACTATACGGTCACAATATTTATTTTGTTTCATACAGTGTTGCTAGCAAATTTTTATACACTTATTAAAGCCGAATCAATCTCAAGTTATTTTCAGTCGGATGGTCGTAGAAGTTTTTATTAGTATTACTTAAATCTAATTTTGTACAATGTAAATTTTTATCTCCAATTGTACAGTGCAGGATTATAACTGGTAAGTAAAGTCGATACGCGTCTAACAATTTTACTTGTAAAATTCTAGATCGAACTAATGTGTAATGATGTAGAAATTTTAGTCGAGCCATATTTATGCATTTACAAATAAAATCGAGAGATAAATCGCGTATTGAAGTTTGACTTATTATAAAGAAAGAATATACAACACATTTAAATAAGTTATTTTCGACTGTAATATCTTGATACTCCATATAGTAAATTTTTGGAACGCAAGGGCGATCAAGTTAGATTAAACACACATTAAACGACAACTGGAGCTAGAAATGAGGCACGCAAACACGTCCAAAAATTCTCCAGTCTATATTTAAATTTTTCAGTTTATGGATGTTGCATAAAATAACTTATACTGTGTATAATTATTTTTGTTTATTGCTTGAAAGAGCACTTATAAATCTGCCTGATTGGTGCTGTGATTATTATAAACAATGTGTTCAGATTTCGCAGTAATTTTCTCCACTTTGACAGTTATGTTTAGTCCAAAATGCTCTTGAATTCGCCTCTTAGATAATCAGTCAAAAATGAATATGTAAAGTACTCTATATTACAGTAGAATTGAATTCATGAGAAAAGAAAATTACCTTTTTTAACTGCGTTGTATTTCCATGCCAATTTCCGTGCCAATAAATTATTTCTCAATTCGAATTATTAATGTCCAATTTGAGGTATTGATATTAAAAGTTCTCATCACCCACAAAATCACGTTTTCAATCATACTTAACTCTAATTAGTAATGATAAAATATTGTAGTTATTAATTCTATTAAATAGTATGGCGATTATCCTCTATACACGTTGGTAATGGTTGCCGATTTTCAGAGCGATTTGTAAAAATTTTGAATCTGATTTATTATTTAAAAGTATGAGTTTTCTCAGTGCACTCGTACTGCTGACTGTAATATATTATTGGACACATCTTCTGCATCTATAAGAAAATTTAAAAATAATTTTGCAATGTTTCTTTGTATCGAGATCATACTGGTTCATAGAGTACTTCATCGTATGTCTGCAATACAGTTATGAAAAGTTTTCACAACTCTTTGGGTTGACCTTCAGCTAGAACCACGAATATTCGTTTTGTATTTGAATTTACTACTTTTAAAACATTTAACATAAAACTTTGTGGGCTAAAATTGCGTAATGATTTTCGTTGTGAAATTTCAGCATTATTTGCTGTTTGAGAATCTATTTTTCATATTCGTGATGTTTAATTGGTATTTTCATGAATAAGTGAAATGCTAACTAAGCTATATTTCATGAACGTATAATAAAAAACGGCCGGATTGCCTTTTAACTCATCAGGCAATTAAATGTTTAACAATTGTAGTCTTTTAGTCCGAAATCAATTTGTATATATATATATCAAATATGATTGTTTCTGGGACACCCATTGGAGGCCCAACCACATGCACATATACACACTTAATTTCATGACTCTTGTGTAAATAAGAAGATATATTTTATTGAAGGCCACGCAATAAGCTTTTATTGTTTTCTTGTATTAAAGAAAAATCGTCTGACATTGTTTTGAATGATGTTTTTGATTATTAATTTAAATTTAATATTGTTTAATCGTTCGGACATCGAAATAGTCGTAGATACGTGTATTTATGGGTTGCATTATTGTTGCTTTGTGTATATTCATATTCGTTAATAACCAAAAAATCGCCACTTTTTTCTTCTTTGCCCTTATTTCGTACGTCTCTTCATATGTGTGTAAATGAACATTTTTTACATTAAACTCGAAATACATTTAAATTCAGCAGTTTTTTTGTTCCGTTTGAAAAATTTGAAATATGGTAAAATGAATGTTGATACTCCAAAAAATGGGGCTCAACGACTAAGATTGACGAAATTAGCTCCTCATAACAATACGAAAATTCCCGGTTTGTCACTACAGAGTGTTATCGAAGCATCTCAGACGTTAGCGGCAAATAAACTAAGTAACAACTTTGTACTTCTTGAGTTCTAGGACAACTATCAGAGTGAGTCAGTTGCGTGCATATATGCGAGAAGTCTCTTAGACTACAAAGTATATAACTTCGCCTTGAACCTTCCTCCAAACCTGTGCATAATTTAACTGCTTATAATGAAAGTCATGGAAATAACCACCAGAATGGTCCATGCTAATGTTGTCGGTAAAATCAGTTAGTAATAAGATAGGCCGTTATTGGAACGTGTGATAATTTAATTTTTTTCGGTCAATAATAGGTACACGATTGACCCTGAGGACGGCTCTTCGTCTTATTGATGCGGAACGTCTCAATCGAAATATCGACTAAAATAACTTCGATTCGGCCAGCTGGCAGTCCCATCAACACTTAACCTGATCATATATACAGTCTTCATATAGCCACTGACATTCTGTTTGTGAAGCAGGTGCACGTTAATTTGATCCATTATTAGCAGGCAATGTTGATTGCACATACAAGACTGCATTATTTTCGATTAGAGAACAACGAATTTTCTTGTCCTGTATAATCCAACAAACTTTAGCACTTAGTAACAAATTAGTTCAATTATGACCAGGACAATAAACCAAAGCGAGCATGAACGGAAAGTACAATCTCGTGCACATTCCTTTCGTGCTTACTGGCGACTCATCAGTAGGAATAGGTATTAAGCCCTTTATCAACCATATATTTGGGTGAGGAATGTGGGAAATAGGATAGTACAATCTCCTAGAGGAATGTGAAAACCTGCAGTAGTAAAGTTAACATCATTTTTTGGTATAAGCTAAGCATTATTTAAATTCGCCTAGGCAATTTATCTGTAAGACCGGTTTCCTATCTATTGTAACCCTTCAAGTACTGTCCATAATTTGTCCACAGACTGGGCTCGAATTGGGACACATGTGATGTGTGACACTATCCACAGCGCCACTCTGTCGCACACAGCACAATCAATTGAATACAATTTCGTCATGTAACGTGGTGTATATTTCATGACGGATTTTGGTTGCTGGTTGAAACTTTAGGTATAAAGAGACCACATAGTCACAAATTGAATTGAAGGCTAACCAAAAATATAAATAGTTATATGACAGAATGTTGGGCGTACTGTTTGGCCGGCTGGCTCAGTGGATAGTGACAGACTTTGAAACAAATTTTTCATGGTTCGAGCATTATCTGCGGGAAAATAGTGGACTGTACTTGAGGAGTTCCCAAACTTGTCTACCGGATAAATTACCTTTGCTTACTTTATTCTTAAATATGTGTTGTTAACGGGATTGTTAAATCTATAAAGCTCACAGCTTTGATTTATATAATTTTTAAGATGAATCGCGAAATCAACCAATGAAAGTTTAATTTAGTTCGAACCGTTCAGTATAATTACCATACATTGATTAGGACTATAGCGTATTTTGGCATATAGTGAACCATTCGCAGGATATTCTACGTTTCTGGGGGTAGAAGGAAAACGGTAAAAAGGATTTCTCTTGGTACATATAAAGAAGAAAACCAGATTAATGGGTATTTAAAACGAAGAATGATTAATACAATCACATATCACGGGCATAGTTCTAAAGTGCGTTTCAGACTCTGAAGTAATGAACACACTCCAGTGCCGTAGTTGTAACGATTATTTATTAACGTGGCTTTTAGTTTGATACAATTAAACAATAATTGATTGCGCGGGTGGTGGTAAAAATTCTTTAAATCAAGTATGCGAGTGTGAAGTAAACACCACTCCGATTGTATTTAACTAGTCGTCGAACAACATGACAAAAATGGCGGTAGTTTTGTTATGTTGTTCGACGACTGGTTCAATACAATCGGATTGGTGTTTATTTCACACTCGCAAACTTGATTTAAAGAATTTTAGTTTTGTAGGTTAATCGACCCATTATTTATTCTAATAAGTATTATATCACGTTATTTACAAGATTCTACTAAGCAGTGATATTGAAAAAGTAATTGTTCAATAGTGATGTAATATTTTACTTACATTATTAAAACATTTTTCAAGGATTCAGGTGGACTTCTGTATAGATGGAAATTTTTCGTGTCAAGCTAAAATATTTATATTAATTTAGCTTATTAAATGATCAAATTTGAAATAATTATAAGCGTTTCATTCCAGAATTTAAGAACCATAATAAAAATATTACCTAAGTGTGAGTCGGGTTCTTACCTCGATTTACATTTTTTTGCTAAAAATAGAATTAAGAGATGGGTAACTTCAATCTCGCCTAATTTAATCTAATTTGTGAATTTGAATTAAACTTTATACCAAGTTTACGAGATTAAGGTAAAAGATCCCTCTGTATCTTACTCGTTGCGCATCAGAAAAAGTACGGTTTCGAAATTCAATGATGATCATCAGAGCACAACGGAAAACTTACCAACGGGGATCACAGCGTAATGCACTCATAAGAATAGAAAATATAGTTATGTGGGTATCGTTCTCATTATTTACGCTTACCGAAGTTGTAGGCTGCGCAATGTCTCTTTTCAGCCATTCACAAAACGATACTGACGCATTTAGCCATCTAATGGTCCTCGCAAAATCTAATTAACTGTTAATAGCAAACAACAATTTATACATAATTACTTTAATCAAGGTTGCAATCTTGATATAAAAACCTGACCCATTTACATACATTTGTCAGTATTAATTAAACTTTGTATGGTGTAGAAAAGGCAATTCATCCAGTGGACCGGTTTCGTCCTTATTGGGAACTCATCATGTTCTATCTAGAATAATAAAAATTAATACTTTTCTTGGCCTAGTAATATTACAAATTTAATGGAATATCGGCAACAAAGCTTTTACGTAGCTTTCAGTTGGGCAACTAATACGGCAGGATAGCTTAGTGGCTAGAGCACCAGATTCCGAAGCAGACGTGCCCAGGTTCGTATCCTGTCCGCGGCAAATTCTGGCCAGTACTTGATGAGTTCCCAATTAGGACGAAACCGGTCTACCTGATGAATTGCCTTTTCTACACTATACAATTCTTAGTTTATACTGACATATGTAAGTAATTAATGGGTCAGGTGTTTATATCAAGACCGCAACCTTGATAATAATAATTGTTATCACCACCCGCGCAACCAATGTTCGTTTAATTATATAAATGTTCATTTCAATACCACTTCCCCATGTAATGTAGTGCCTGTTCAGTAATGACAGATTGGGCATGGTTAGTTGGAACTTTGGGTCTAAATGGATGCCATATGAACTCCACCTAAAGGAAAATTGACTAACCAAGTTACATTAGTTAGTATATAACTGAAAATTGTGTGTAGTCTAGTGTGCGGCAGGATAGCTCAGTGGTTAGAGCACCAGATTCCGAAGCAGACGTGCCCAGGTTCGTATCCTGTCCGCGGCAAATTCTGGCCAGTACTTGATGAGTTCCCAAAAGGACGAAACCGGTCTACTGGATGAATTGCCTTTTCGACAATATACAATTCTTAGTTTATACTGACATATGTAAGTAATTAATGGGTCAGGTGTTTATATCAAGACCGCAACCTTAATTATAATAATTGTTATCACCACCCGCGCAACCAATGTTCGTTTAATTATATAAATGTTCATTTCAATACCACTTTCCCATGTAATGTGGTGTCTGTTCAGTATTGACAGATTGGGCATGGTTAGTTGGAACTTTGGGTCTAAATGGATGCCATATGAGCTCCACCTAAAGGAAAAATTGACTAACAAGTTACATTAGTTAGTATATAACTGAAAATTGTGTGTAGTGTAGTGTGCGGCAGGATAGCTCAGTGGTTAGACCACCAGATTCCGAAGCAGACGTGCCCAGGTTCGTATCCTGTCCGCGGCAAATTCTGGCCAGTACTTGATGAGTTCCCAATAAGGACGAAACCGGGCTACTGGATGAATTGCCTTTTCTACACTATACAATTCTTAGTTTATACTGACATATGTAAGTAATTAATGGGTCAGGTGTTTATATCAGAACCGCAACCTTGATTATAATAATTGTTATCACCACCCGCGCAACCAATGTTCGTTTAATTATATAAATGTTCATTTCAATACCACTTCCCCATGTAGTGTGGTGTCTGTTCAATAATGACAGATTGGGGGTGGTTAGTTGGAACTTTGGGTCTAAATGGATGCCATATGAGCTCCACCTAAAGGGAAAATTGACTAACCAAGTTACATTAGTTAGTATATAACTGAAAATTGTGTGTAGTGTAGTGTGCGGCAGGATAGCTCAGTGGTTAGAGCACCAGATTCCGAAGCAGACGTGCCCAGGTTCGTATCCTGTCCGCGGCAAATTCTGGCCAGTACTTGATGAGTTCCCAATAAGGACGAAACCGGTCTACTGGATGAATTGCCTTTTCTACACTATACAATTCTTAGTTTATACTGACATATGTAAGTAATTAATGGGTCAGGTGTTTATATCAAGACCGCAACCTTGATTATAATAATTGTTATCACCACCGCGCAACCAATGTTCGTTTAATTATATAAATGTTCATTTCAATACCACTTCCCCATGTAATGTGGTGTCTGTTCAGTAATGACAGATTGGGCATGGTTAGTTGGAACTTTGGGTCTAAATGGATGCCATATGAGCTCCACCTAAAGGAAAAATTGACTAACCAAGTTACATTAGTTAGTATATAACTGAAAATTGTGTGTAGTGTAATGTGCGGCAGGATAGCTCAGTTGTTAGAGCACCAGATTCGAAAGCAGACGTGCCCAGGTTCGTATCCTGTCCGCGGCAAATTCTGGCCAGTACTTGATGAGTTCCCAATAAGGACGAAACCGGTCTACTGGATGAATTGCCTTTTCTACACTATACAATTCTTAGTTTATACTGACATATGTAAGTAATTAATGGGTCAGGTGTTTATATCAAGACCGCAACCTTGATTATAATAATTGTTATCACCACCCGCGCAACCAATGTTCGTTTAATTATATAAATGTTCATTTCAATACCACTTCCCCATGTAATGTGGTGTCTGTTCAGTAATGACAGATTGGGCATGGTTAGTTGGAACTTTGGGTCTAAATGGATGCCATATGAGCTCCACCTAAAGGAAAAATTGACTAACCAAGTTACATTAGTTAGTATATAACTGAAAATTGTGTGTAGTGTAGTGTGCGGCAGGATAGCTCAGTGGTTAGAGCACCAGATTCCGAAGCAGACGTGCCCAGGTTCGTATCCTGTCCGCGGCAAATTCTGGCCAGTACTTGATGAGTTCCCAATAAGGACGAAACCGGTCTACTGGATGAATTGCCTTTTCTACACTATACAATTCTTAGTTTATACTGACATATGTAAGCAATTAATGGGTCAGATGTTTATATCAAGACCGCA